>PVHP010005389.1:8403-65541 GCA_004024765.1 Zapus hudsonius
TGGCCAGGAGAACCTGGCTGAATACTAGGCTATCCATGGTCCCCTGTCACAAGGACTGATCCAGACGACCCATGGAGGAGGTTATCCAGTGGAGGGGGGAGGGGAGGGCAGTGGGGAATTGGGGATAACAACTCATTGTTTGCCCACTAAATGTTGTAACTCATTATGGACAATAAATTTAAAAAAAATTAAAAAAAAAAAAGATGTCTTCGGCCCCACTAGTGTGGTAGTTTGAATGAAATCTTCCTGGTAGGCTCATGTGTTCTGAACGCTTGGTCCCCAGCTGATGGCAATTTGGGAAGGTTGTGGAGCCTTTGGGAGATGGAACCTTTCAGGAGGAAGTGCATCACTGGGGGTGGACCTTGCAGTATAATTGTCCAGCTCTTCTAGGTCTTGATAGCTAGCTCTCACAGATGGCTTCCTTCCTGCTGCTGTGGCAAAATGCGATGCCCCAGCTGCCTGCTCTGCCATGCATTTCCCTGCCATGTTGAAACTGCCCCAAGAAACTATGAGCCTTTAAAATAAGCCCCCCTCCTCCCATAAACTGCTTCTGTCAGGTGTTTTGTCCTGTCAATGAGAAACTAAGAGTTAGCAGGAAGATCTTCATGACTAATAAGTAAAATGTAGCCTATTTCATTCAGTGAATTACATATTTCTGTATCACCACAATTAACTCTCCGATTGATTCTGATCTACAGAAGACGGCTGCATGAGAACCGCATGCAGGTCCCCACAGATGGGAGCCCCATTACTAGGTCACCCTCAGAGACAGATTCTCATGCTTTCTTTTTAGAGATCTTTACAGACCGCCAGCTTAGGCAAGGCTTTCCGTAGCAACCATATTCATCTTCCATTTCATGTATTCACTTGCGAATCCAATGAATTACTTCCCCTGCTTACCACGGTGATGTGTTTTTCCTACACCATGTCCTTGCCCTGATTATTATGGCTTATTGAACTATTTTGAACTTGATTAGCCCTCCACTGTGCCCCTCCTTTTCCTCTCATTCTTCTCTTGTATCAGTGTTGTCTGCCAGTCCTGGCTGGCTTGGGTGTTCATTTCAACCATCACCCTCTATTTGATCTCTCCTCTGAAGTTTCATTAGCATTTCTTCTATAGCTTCTCCAGGTTATTTCCCACGATCCAGCCATTATACATTCCTTAAGACTTTAAAACCTTTGAATAAATGAAGGAATTGTTCCCAGATGCAGAACGGTTTTTGATTATATAAATTAACCCTTGGAAACGCGTTCAGTTATCAGGAATACTTAACACACTTTATTAGGTTCAAAATAGGTGAGGCATGTTGAATACAATATGCAGGGGAAATTGTAGGCTTCATTTCCAAACACATTAAGGAAGTAAATGCTCAGAGATGCATACGATTTTAATAAATAAGTACTTCGCACCTGTCACTTGTTACTGTCAACATCCATAAATGAACAGACATAGTTTTCTTGTGCACACTAGTGCTTATGTGTGCTTACTGGATGGTTCAAATGTGTCAAAAATGTTTAGGTGGGCATGTAAGAGGCAGAAAGATAGGTATGAAAAAAGGACAGCAGAGAAATCGGAAGGAGATAAAGAAATCAGTAAATAGGGATGGATACAATAATTGAAAATGGGTGAGAACATCCATCATCATTATTATGGTTGCCTTGAATTTCAGGACTAGTTGTGTGAAATATTTTTATTATATATTGACTGAGTTCTAAGTCTTTTAGTTTGCCAAGGGCATTTCCTCTCATCATCTCCTAATGACTCAGCAACAGGGCAGAGTAAGCCATGGGCATGAAATCTCTGAGCTGCAAAGGGACTTAGGTACCTAATGTACTGCCTTGAACCATGGTAAATCTGGAACTCAATGCCCAGACTCCTTGGCCCAAAATGTTTTGGCTTTCCCCAGAAAGAAACATAAAGACAAAATGAGGACCTGTGATATAATTCAGTTTGCATAGTGCTTGCCTGGCATGCACAAGGCTCTGTCTGGAGACAATCCTGGTCAACACACACACACACACACACACACACACACACACACACACGTTACTGTTTTAGAAGTGGCCAGCCTCCCTCACAAACCAACTGGAGATAAAGAGTCTTTTTTCCAGTTTTCCTAATGATACCTACTGAAATCCTCTCTTTCTTGTGAGCAGGGACATTGAACTAAGAATTGCAATGCCCCCACTCTAAATAGGACCGTTCCTCCTTGTCCAGACATCTGAATTGTATAGGCCAAAGACTTAGTTTCTGGTGCTTCCTAGTAAAGTCTGTCTCTGCATGTGATTGGCATGTGAAACACGTTCAACTATCAGGAATACTTAACACACTGTATTAGGTTCAAAATATAGACACCTCTTATCTTCTCTCTGTTCTTGATCTGTATCAGGCTTCAGAGAGCTCTGTGCCTGTGACTATCATCAGTTGGTCACTGGGCCAGCTGTTCTCATCCCTGACTCCAGATGCAGCTCGGTTCTTATAGGAAAGGGGCAGTTCTGCCTAATTAACCAGGGGCTTGTAGGGATAGCTCAGCTTTGCTGAACTAATTTCATGGTATGTCTAGCACAGGGCAGCACTTCATATCACGGGACTGGAACTCTCACGATTAATCTAAAAGGTTTCTGTTCTCACTCCCACTTTACAGACAGGAAAACCAAGGCTTAAACAGGCTCAGTAGACTCACCAACGTGGAACAGCTAATGAGTGGTCGAGCCAGTTCAAATTCACTTTGCTTCACCCCAGAAGCAATCGTTTTCTCACTCTTGTCATTAAGCGCTTGAGTATTTTGTTTTCAGACTTCCAGCACACCTGGTATTTGGACTCAGATTTTGAAAGAACATTATCTTCCAGCTCAGTTCTTCAGACCATAAACAAACATTCCCAGCAGTAGGAGGCCTTTTCGGAGTCACAGGCACAGAGCTCTCTGAAGCCTGATACAGATCAAGAACAGAGAGAAGATAAGAGGTGTGTATATTACAGACGATGGGCAAAGACTTGGATAAGAAAAGAATCCATTGTACTGAGAAATGACCTTATAGGAGGTGAAATATAACAACCTTCTACCCGCTGGCTAGATCCTGAGTGAGACGCTAGAAGTAGCTCCGAAAGAGGAAGGGGGAAGAGGTGAACAGGAGACAGACAAGAAAGCCTTGGCCCCAGCTCTCCATCAGCACCACGGTGATATGCCCTGGGGACCATCTATTGGAGGGAGAAGACAGCCTGCAGATACATAGCCCTCTTCCGAGTCTGTGTTTGACATGGAGCAGGCTTTTATAGACCTTAATTTCCTTTGAATCCCAGTTGTTAGAAACAGAAATAAAATCACAGATCTTGTGCAAACTCAGTTTTCAGTAGAAAACCAGATCTTTGTCGAGTTGGGATGGGGGTGATGGGCTGATGATGAGGGGCAGCAAATGCAATGAGGACTTCTGGCGCAGAGCTGCTATCGCGGGAATCAAGAAGCTAAGAGAAAGAGGCTATGTATTCTTTACCGGAAAGTGCTTATGATATACAATCCATGGTTAAAAAATAAAAGCGACAGCAAGGAAGAAGAGAGGGGGAGAAGAACAAAACAGCAAAAGCTGTTAGGAATGCTGACGACTAACTGGAGGTGTGGGCAGGGCTGCGAAGAGAAGTGGAGGTTCAGAGAAGGCCCAGGTTGAGTTTTAAGTCTTAGCAGATGAGATGGGTGTGGGGAAAAGATAGCATTCTTGGAAAACAATCTGAGGATGGAGTCTACCATCTCTATGCAATTGCTGAGGCTAGTGTGGATGGCCACCTTGATCAGCCTGTGAAGAAGAGGTGAAAATATGCCCTGGGAAGTGCCTGCCCAGAATAGTAGTAACACCTTACAGTGCTACCAGGGGACCGTGCTTGTCATAAAGTAGATACCCTCTAAGTGGTCACTTCCTTCATGCTATTATGAGAAGGTAATGGTTTCCTGGGGGCTTATATTGGCTAGTTTTCTCATTGCTGTGACAGGAGCAACTTCAGGGAGGATGGATTTACTTGCTTAATAGTCTAAGAGGGAACAATGCAGTGACTCACTTTCTTGAGCAAGGCTCCACCTCCTCACGTTTCCAGGACCTTGTGGACAGCGCCACCAGCTGGGTGTTAGTGTTCAAAGGCACGAGGGACAATGTCCTTTCAAACCGCACAGTATTGCTCTCAAACACGTCTAGGTGGACATTAAAAGGGATCTTAGTGGGGCTGGAGATGCAGCCTAGTTTGTAGAGTCCTTTCCTGGCATACACAGAGCCCTGGGTTCCATCCCCAGCACTGTAAAAATCCAGTACTCATAATCCCAGTACTTTGAGGTAGAGGCAGGAGGATCAGAAATTCAAGGTAATCTTCAGCAACATAATGAGTTGGAAGCCTAGCAGGGCTTTGTAAGACCATGTCAGAAAGTAACAACAACAATAATAATAAAACATGGGAGAGACCAGGTATAGTGGTGCATGCCTTCAATCCCAGCATTCCCGAAGGTTGAGTCAGGAGACTAATGCAGGAAGGTGGAGAGTTCCAGGTCATCGTAGTAAGATTCTCTCTTAAAAATTCAAAACAAGGAGGGTGCTGGAGAGATTTCTCAGCAGTTAAGGCACTTGCCTGCAAAGCCTAATGACCAGGTTTTGATTCCCCAGTACCCACATAAGCCAAAAACACAAAGTGGCCATGCATCTGGAGTTCCCTTGCAGTGGTTACAGGCCCTGGTGCATCTAGACTCTCTCTCTCTGTCCCATTTTCTTTCTGTGTCTGTCTGCTTGCAAATAAATATATAAAATAATTTTTAAATATTCATAACAAAACACAGACCATAGAGCCCTTCTCAGAAACAATATAATGCCTTCCCCTACGTGCCCCAGAAGTTGTACTCCATGCCACTGAGCACCTTGAAAAACTCCAACTTCTTTTCCTCCCATAGTAACTTTCAGTGTAAATTTGCCTGGTCCTTAAAGATGACAGAGCAGACCAGCAGGATCTGGGATCCCAGGGTCCCCATCCTGACAGTCGATCCCCCACTGCTTGTCTGAATATCACATGGGCATATGTGTTTGTGCATACATATGTATATCTTCCTCAGTAACTCCAAAGCCTAGAGAAAAACATAGGATGGGTCAAATTAAAGCCAAGGATAATTGTCATTGATCGATCTACTTAATGGTCTGAAAACGTTCAATTAGAGTGGTATGCATGGCTGGCTGCCGAGCTGAGGACTGAATGGTATTCTGCTTTAATGGAGGTGCCCTGTGGATGGTCAATGAGTTCCATGGAAAGGCTCTTCCCCGATTGACCTCCACCTTTCACGTCCTGCCTCCCTGTGTGAGAGGTGCTGAATTCTAGCACCAGGGGAGGGCCAGGGAAGATGCCATAGCTCCCACCATATCCTGCAGCCAGTTGCTCCAGCAGAAGCCTCTGGTTTCATGTCTGGACTTGGCACTCAGCATCACAAATCCAGAGGTATTGCAATTCCTAAGAGTCTTTTCTTTTGGCTTGTGAACTGAAGGTGGGGTGATGAATGTGGTATTATAATTCAGAAGAGCCCAGAGAGGGAGACTCTAGCCAGCAGCAGTCACCTGCATTCCTGAGGGTACCTAGCCTATGGCTTCCTTTCCAGTTCTGCCAGTCATGTGACGCTGGGAAGCTATTGGGTAGCTGAGCAGAAGAAGTACCATAATAAGATCTAATAAGCCTGGTCCTCTCGACCCCATGGTCCTTGTCTGGGTTATTAAAAGACAAGGAGCCACACACACTGCTCAACTTGCTGCTCACTGCAGTACCTCATCTTCTCATGTAAGGGTGCCTTGTGTAGAGGAAGGAAAGGCAAACCAGGTGAGTGCAAATCCCTTCTTGGACCAGTGCTTTTCCAAGCCAGGGTCAGCTGGTGGGCCCAAAGTGACAATCTCACTCAAGGGTCAGTCTGTAGAGCAGAACTCCGGGGGTCCTGTCTGCATCAAACGGAGTGGGAGCGGTGCCACGGAGGCTGGAAATACTGGTGCCTAGACAGACCTAAGCAGAACAGAGCTCATCTCTGATCCATTTCCAGAACTGTGGTCCCTGTAAACTATTCAGTGCATGTATACGATTTTAGAATAAGGTATGTTCAGAAGAATTTTATCTTTAGACACTATTGAAGCTGCATTGTTAAAAATATTCTGAGGACCTACTCATAATACAAAAAAAAAATCTCAGAAAAATAGAAATAGATATTCCCTCAACTCATTAAAGAGCCCCCTACAGAAATTCAACAGCTTACATACTTAACAGTAAAGGATGGAATACTTTCCCTCCCTTAATATCTGGAGGCAAAGATAGCTATCCTCCTGGTTTTATAGGAAATAGTGCTCTGAGTTCTAGCCAGTGAAATAGGCAAGAAAAGGGAACATAAGGAAGAATGATCATGAAGGAAGAACTAAGTTTATCCCTATTTGAAATGGCATGACTATGTACCTATGAAGTTAAAAATACACAAAAAACAATCCCATAGAACAAGTGGTTAGAAGATCAATATGCAGAGGGTAGACACCAAGGAAACTCAAAAATCATCAAAGCGAGAGCTCAGCACTAAAGGGAACCTATTAACACGCCCTCTATGGCTCAGGGTAGGCTGTGCATGGAGGTGGGAGTTGGAAAGAATGTTCTCTGAAAATTCTACAAAGACTGGCTTGTGCATTCATTACCTCACAGTGATTGCCAAGGACCCTCAGTGGAATGGGAACGGGGCGGGGGAGAGGGCCACAGGAATATAACCCCATGGGAATATAATCTAACTGAAATATGTTCATGCAATAGAGTTCTCCATTTAAAAAACCAATTATGTTTCTATATACTAGTGTCTTAACCACTTTGTGTTGCTGTGACAAAATACCTGAGAGAGACTTTAGCTCAGACTGACCTAGAACTCACGCTGTAGCCCAGGCTGGCTTCAAACTCAACATATTCTCCTACCTCAGTCTCTTGTGTGCTTGAATGACAGGTATGAATCACCACACCTGGCTTAAATTTTAATAATTTTAATAATATATTATTGTCAGTAAAGAAAAAAGAATATGAGTGTATACGTGTTGTTTATAATCTCCCTTGTCCTAGCAAGAATCTGTTACATTCTACTCACATGGAGAACTCGAATAGTACTTGGTATGTCCTGCAGTAGAAAAAGCCAAGATTTTGCATTCAAATAGTTCTGGGTTCTGAGAGGGGTGTGGTGACGCACACCTTTAATCCCAGCAATCAGGAGGCAGAGGTAGGAGGATTGCAGTGAGTTCGAGGCCACCCTGAGACTACATAGTGAATTCCAGGTCAGCCTGGACTAGAGCGAGACCCTACCTCGAAAAACCAAAATAATAATAATAATAATAACAATAAAAAAAAATTAACTGGGCATTGAGCCAGGCGTGGTGGTGCAGGCCTTTAATCCCAGCACTCGAGAGGCAGAGGTAGGAGGATCACCATGAGTTCAAGGCCAGCCTGAGACTACAGAGTGAATTCCAGGTCAGCCTGGGCTAGAGCAAGACCCTACCTCAAAAAAACCAAAAAAAAAAAAAAAAAGTTCTAGGTTCCAATCCCAACACAGCCTCTCGTTGGCCTTTCGGCCATTCCTCATCTCTTGTAGTGTTCCTTTTCCTGTCTGTGGAGAGAAGGTCACAGTAGTTACTCATACCGCAGATGTGGCTGACCTCTAGCTCACTGGGAATTCCTTGTCCACCTGATGGGATTTAGAATCACCATGGAAACGTATCTGGGTATATCTGTGAGGATGTTTCCAGAAAGGTTTAACTGAGGAGGGAAGATCCACCCGGCAGTGGGTCTCACCATCCTATCCTCATGGGGTCCAGGATGGGATAAAAAGGGGACAGTGAAAAAAAAATACCTGAGAGAGAGAATTTCGAGGAGGAAGGATGAATTTTGGCTTGTAGGTCAGAGAAAGTCCAGCCAAAGGGCATATGGCTCTATCTTCTAGACATGTAGTGATGCAATACATCATGACCCAAGGCCATGTGGCACAGTCAGTTTCCCTCAAGGTGGGTCAGAAGCAGAAAGATGAATGCTCACACTTCCAGACTCTCTCTCTCTCTCTCCCTCCCCTTTTATTCTATGTAAGCTCTCAAACTACTGGATGGTGCTACCCACATTTGGGGTAGGACTTCTCTCTTTAGGTAATCCTCTCTGGAAACACACACACACACACACACACACACAGAGAGAGAGAGAGAGAGAGAGAGAGAGAGAGAGAGAGAAAGAGAGAGAGATCCTATCCAATCTCCCAGGTGCTTCACAATCCAATCAAGATGAACTATTACAGCTAGCAATAAAAACTAAGCACTGAAATTAAAAATACAGTACCATTTTTAGTTATTTAAAAGTGAAATATTTGTCATCAAAATATGCATAGGTCTGCCAGGCATGGTGGCGCACGCCTTTAATCCCAGCACTCGGGAGGCAGAGGTAGGAAGAGCACCATAAATTCAAGGCCACCCTGAGACTACATAGTGAATTCCAGGTCAGCCTGGGCTAGAGTGAGACCCTACCTCAAAAAAACAACAAAAAATAATATGCATAGGTCTTATTTGTTTGAAAGTACATAGTTAGAAGAAAGAATTCAAAGGTCAAAATTAATGGATGGATATAACATACTCATGGATTGATAGATTTAACAAATTGGTTCACAGGCTTAATCCAATTTTTATTAAAATCATGAAAAGATTATTATAGGCATACTTACGGTTATTTTAAAACTGTACATGGAAAAGTATTTCAAATAGTTAAAATCGTTTTGGAAATGAGAATAAAGCAATGGGAATCAGTCTGTTCAACTCTAAGACCTGTGACATAGCTACACCAGTAGAGACTATCATTGAAACAGGACAAAGTGACGCAGACCCACACAAATGTGCCCAACAGATATTTTGTTGAGAGCTTTAATATATGATCATATTTCAATTTTGTCATATTCCCATTGGGTTACACACTTATATCCCCTTTCCCCTGACCTCATTCATGAGGCACTCCCCCATCCACAGAGACTGACTGGTGTATTCATGACCCCACAGTGATTACCAAGAGATTTTTTTGTATAAAGGTGCAGATATCATTCAAGGAGGAATGGTTTTTTTTTTTTAACAAATGGTGCTGGGGTAAGTGAATATCCATAAGCAAAAAGAATGTCCAGTTTAAATAAAAACTTAACTCAAAGTACATAACAGAATGACTATAAAAAGTGAAAAAAATGAGCTGGTGGATGGTTCAGTGGTTAAAGGCACTTGCTTGCAAAGCCTGCTGGTCCAGGTTTCATTTCCCAATACTCTCATAAAGCCAGATGCTCAAAGTGGTGCATGCATCTGGAGTTTATTTGTGATGACAACAAGCCCTGGTACACCTATGCTTTCTCTCTCTCTCTCTCTTTATCTCTTCCTCTCTCATAAATAAATAAATAATATTTTAATAGGCAAAAGTATGAAATCTTGAGCTGGTGTGGTGGCACGTGCCTTTAATCCCTGCACTTGGGAAGGCAGAGGTAGGAGGATCACGTTGAGTTGGAAGTCAGCCTGAGACTACAGAACAAGAGGTCAGTCTGGGCTAGAGAATCTACCTCAAAAAAGTATGAAATATTTAGAGAAATAAAAAGAGAAACTACCTGGGATTTAGCATAATCCATAAAGAAAAAGTTAACAAACTGGATTTCATCCAAATTTACAGCCAATGCTATTTGAAAGGCCCTCATAAGAGTGTGGAAAGACTAGCTACCAAGTGGGGTAGAATATTTTCAGAATGCATATTGAAAAATGATTAGCATTGGGAATATATAAACAACTGTCAAAATTCAATAGCAAAACCAAATAATCCAATTAGAAAAATAGACAAAAGACACGAGATGTTTCACTGAAGAGAATGTAGAGATGGAGAAAAAGCCTATTCAAGGGGCTGGAGAGATGGCTCAGCAGTTAAGGCACTTGCCTGCAAAGCCTAATAGCCTGTGTTCAATTCCCCAGTACCCATGTAAAGTCAGATGCACAAAGTGGTGCATGCATCTGGAATTCATTTACAAAAGCTGGAGGCCCTGGCAGCCCATTCTCTCTCTGTGTCTCTCTTCTCTCTATCTCTCTCTGCTTCAAATAAAAAATATTTAAAGGAAAAAGATATTTAACATCGTTAGCCATTAGGGAAATGCAAATGAAAACCACTAGGAGAAATCACTACCCATCATTCAGAGTGAATAAAATGAAAAGAACGAGAACACCAAATCCTGGCAAAGGTGGGAGAAACCAGCTCACACATTCCCTGCTAGTGATGATGTAAGATGAAATGTTTATTTATACCCTGGGAAGTTAACAATTTCTTCAAAACTACACATATATACAATATGAACCAACAATGGTACTTCTGGGCATTTATCCCAGAAAGATGAAGACTTACATTCACATACCTGTACACAAATATTCATAGCAGTTTTATTCATGGTAGTAACAACTAGAAAGAACTGTGGTATATCCACGTCATGATATAGATACTCCTTGGCAGTAAGATAGAACCAACGATCGATGTAGGAGCAATCAGAACGAAATGACCGAAAATCACGGTTGGTAGTGAAAAGTTAATACAAAATGGTTACATTCCTGAAATGACTGAGTCAAAAAAATTGGAGCAGAGTTAACAGTCCCCAAGGGTGTAGGAGCGGGTCAGGGTCTGAAGGGTAATAAGTGTGGTTATTGGAAGATAATAGGAGGGGGTTTTGCAATGATGGATCCCTATCTGTTCACTGTGTAGGATGCTAAAATTCTAGTCGTGATATAAGACTAGGTTTTGTATGAGAAAAGCCTAGCACACTATCCTACCTCTGTCTTACCATATACAGCTGTATGCAAATCTAATACTATCTCAAAAATTTTTTAAAAGTTTCAAAAGCTCCAGATGTAATACAAATTTTCCTGAAACTGTGGGCCCATGTGCATGCACGTGCACAGCATACACACAGTCAGGCGTGTGCGCAGAGTGGGTGATTCAAAGTCTATAATCTACTTAATTGTATTGCTTTAGCTAAATGTATTGTGCCAACGTCAGTTTGCTTCTTTGGATAATGCAATATGTTATGTAAAGTGTTGAGAAGAGCTGGGTGAGTGATAAGTATATGGGACCTCTCTGGGTTAATTTTGCAAATTCTTGTGAGTCTGTAATTATTTCGAAATGAAAAAAGTTTTCTAAAAATACGGAGAACAAAAGAGAAACCACTTATTATCAGACGGAATGTGAAATTCTCAGACTGATGGCTCCCAGAGAGCAGGTGCTACTTTTCCAGAAAGACGTCCATCAGACTTCCTGTGTCTGCACATAGGACTGTTAGGGAAAAGTGGGAATGGCACTTGTCTAAAGCAGCCTTGGGAAGCTTCCAGCTCAGATCCCACAGTAGGCGAGCTGGGGGTCCAGTTTCATTCCTCTAGAGTCCAGGCCGGTGTTAGGTGGAACCAATCCTCCAGGGGCCCCAGGCTACCATACCTCCACGGAAGATAGGCTGGAGATTTGATTTGTAGCCATTGACCTGTTATCTGGACTCCTCCTCTTGCAGACAAGGATGTAACAAGGGTGACATGCAGAGCACAGCCTCCCCACTCCTGGACAGACTGTTCCAGAAAGATGGCACTATGAGGTGGGTGGGGATGTTGTCAATATTTCATTCTGGTATAGTGTGGCAGAAATCCCAGAGCAGTGTGTGTGCATGCCTGTGCATATGTGTTTTGTGCGTGTACAAGTGATTAAATGGTCTTATAATAGAAGGGCCTCATTTGCTTGTCCATCTGTGAAATGGGGAGCCTGCCAACATTCCTGTTCCCTAGGTCCAACAGGCTCCCAGCAGGAATTGGCAGATGGGATATTGGAGCCGATATTTAAGTCCTCAAGACTCTGGGTTCAGGGCATAAGGATGTGAAGAGAGAGAGAAAGAGAGGATGTTCTCAGGGGCTTCATGCATAAAAGAGACAAAGGCTGGATTCTGTCTGTGGGTGCTGGCTGGATAGCACCCGGACCCTGTAGTGCCCTTGGGCTGACCTCATTCAGGACACAATGGTCATAGTTTACACACACTGAGCAACAGTAATGTGCACATAGTGACTCTGATGTGATTTAGTCCTCCTAATAACCCCCTTGGTACCTTCCACTTTCACCTGTGCCTTACAGCAGAGGAAACAGAGGTGCAGAGAAGCCCCTTATTAGTAGTGGTGCATAAAGCGTAAAGTCTCATATCAGCTGTGAAGTTGATTTCCAAAGCTGAGTCCCAGAGCTCTAGCCATCAACCATGACTTGAGACTTTCTTTTTGTTATTGGCTTTCCTGGTGATACATGTTGTGAAAGCCAGGACCAATCACCCCTCAAAGCCAGGACCAGCCACCCTCCAAATTCAGGGCCAGTTATCCCGAAGCCCCATGGCTGATTCAAGATGCGATGCTGATGGGAAGAGAACCTTCCTCAATTTCAGAGAAACTGCTGCCTTGGCAGCCAGAGGAAATGCCACCCACTGAGTGTGCCCATGTGTGTAGCTTCATGAATTCTCCCATGGCTGTTCACAACAATGCCAGCAACTGGGAAATGTGATCTGAAGTACCAAGTGCCAAAGGCTGGGACACACCTGGATGGTAAAGCTGAAGGGGGACAGAGGCTGGTATCAAGAGATAGAATCAGGGCCTAGCAGTGTGGTTCAGTGGTAGGGCACTTGTCCCAAATATGTGAGGTCCTGGGTTCATTTCCCAGCGCTGTAAACAAACAAGTGAAACACTGAGATGATGCACATGAAATCCCAATTCTGCCAGTTCCCAACCAGGTAAGTGATCTTGGTGAGCTTTTGCCCTCTGAGCCTTGGCTGCCTCAGAGGGAATGTCTTTGATCCTTGAGGATGTTTTGAGAGTAGAGTGATAGGTTCTGACTACAAAGGGATTTGAGCTTGATTCCAATGGATGGGGCCATAGCTGTCATTCTCAGAGTGAATTTGGGTGGTGATGGAGAACTGCAGGCTTCTTTGCTTTATGTCAGCAAAGACTTAAATCTTGGGTTTCAGCTCCAGTGCCCTCTAACCAGTAGGGCTTTTCTAAGCATACACTCGGGATAACATCACCCTGCCTTGGCACCTCTCCTGCCTTCCTCTTTCCTTCATATCATTTGCCATCATTTGACTTCATTTTGGTTGTTTGAAATGATTACAGAAAATAATGTGTCACATGCCTGAAAATATTAGGAGCTCAGCACACATTATTTCCTCAGGTAAAGGAAATGATTTCTTGATGCAATTTCAAAGTGTTCAACTGGTACAGTCTTCTGGAATGAGTATTACGACCCCGGCCGCACAGACAGGAAGCTGAACCAATTACACCTGGGCCCCAGCTGCCTGGCTGCTGACCTGCCTATGAGCTCCCATCTCAGGTACCTGGTATTGTTCTTTTATTAGCTTCATGAATGCAAGTTTCCCAGAAATTCAAGAAAGCTACAGATTGCTTTGGCCATGATCCCAGTCTTTTAATTAGGAGTGATCTGCTTAATTTTGGAACTTGGGATGTGGAAGAAGGCACATGGAATCTGGAGCTTCCCAGAGCTGAGGTCAGGATTCAGGCCTACCACTCAACATTAGTGAGGATTATCATTGCCATTATTTAATGGGAAAGGACTTAGGCTGTGCCTAGGACAATCTGCAGGCATTGTTTCATTTTTTCCTTAGAAGGACTTGGAAGGCAATGTTATACCTCTTCTGCAGAAAGAGTAACTGAGTTGCGGCTGATTTCAGGTACATGAACACCCACAATCCCATTCCATTACCCTTACCTTTCTCTTTGAGCCTTAGCATCTCATCTACAAAATGGATCTGTTAACAGGTGTCTTGTAGAATATTATTAGGTCAGGGGAAGGCCCTCTCGAGGGGGACAGAGTGTTGCAGAGGGTCTTTTCTTCCTGCTGTGCCTGAAGGGACATCATTGTCATGGGAGCTCAGTGCACACTGGCTTCTTGCTATGACACACAGGTCAAGTGTGGACAAAGGATGTGTACCAGCTGAATTAAAACAGAACTTCGTTTCCTCTTGAGTAAAAACCTCCCCTAAGCATGAGTAGGTAAGAGAAGAGGCCTGGGAAAGCACTGGGTTTGGCTTCCTGGCCCTGAGCTGCCATCAGTAACCTGCTCCTGACCTGGAAGAAATGAAATCTAGTCCTGGAAGTACAGACATACTGTCCCTCTTCCTGCACAACTTGAAATCCTCATGGTCCAGCCATGTGGTATTAGAAAGACCAGATAAGACTTGGAGGCAAAGACCATTTTTTTGTATACAGTTGTATTTATTACATTTTAATTTTTTGATTATCATATATTAGCTATACAAAATTATTGGTTTCATACATGTGCATAATGTACTTTGATCATATTCACTTCTCATTACCCTCTCTTGTCCCCCACCCCTGTTTATTTACGGAGACCACAGTGAATATGGCTTAGTCAGCTGCCTTGGTTTGGGGATTCTGAGCTGTAAAGGTGAGTCAAAATGCTTATGAGCTATAAATCCATGTCAAATAAAACAGCCTATGAAAATTAGAAAATGGGGTAAAAACGGGCGAGTGAAAGGCCTGTGGGATGTTAAGCCATCCTTGGGATGATTTTTGTTTTGTCCAAAAGACCTTTCGAAAAGAAAGGTCTCTGGCAGTATCTTGGCTGCTCCCCAACTTTCTCAATCAGTCCAGGGGGTCAGCCCCCACACTGGCATCCTTGGTACCCCTTTTGAATAGTTTTCTAGCTCTATGGTTCTACCCCCACCAGAGTGTGAGCCAAGCCCCAGACAGAACTGACTCATCTGCTCACAAGCTTCCCTTGGGAAAATTACCTGTAATTTTAACCTGTAAAATTAGAAAAAATCTCCCAGCATCACTCTGCAAACTAGGTGTATGCAAAGCACCTGGCACAATGCCTGGCATTTGGTCATTGCTTGCTGCTTCTCCAATTTTCCCCTCCAGTTCCCAGTGTGTAATACCAGAAATCACAGAACTCTGTCTGAACTGTTGTCCACAGTTAGAGTCATCTGTCTTCCTGGGTGATGGAGGATGCCTCTGACCGCTGGATCCCTTCTGGCTGCCATTGCCATCAACCTTTGCTGATCTCTCCACACCCCTCTTCCATGTCCTGACATCATAATCTTGAATTTGCCCTTGGGCTACAAGTTTCTGCTTGTCTGCCTTGGGTTAAGGACTTAGTACCCTAGAAGAAACACCTCACTTTGCCCAGTGGAAAAACTCTTCCAGGAAACACTGTCTCTTATATGCTAACTGGTCCATCTTATCTTAATTAGGGTGTGGTCAGCGAGGACTCATCTCTATCTTGGGGTATGATTCCTGCTCCTATGGTTGATCCTAATCTCCTATCAAATAAAATAGAGCAAGAATTGATGATCATGCAGCGAATCGGGTGTTAAATAACCTATTCAATCCTCATATTGAAAAACCTCTTACTGAGTTCCCTGCGACAATAATGAAGGGGAGCATGTTTCTCAAGCTGGGATGGAAATGAGACTCAGTGGTTCTGGTTTCTCATTCAAACCCTGTTAGTACTTCGGGGTTTGGGAGGAGGGAGTATTATCATTTCTGTTTCTTACTGTTTGTCTTTAGAACTGGCATGGCATCTCGGGAACAGAAAGGTCCCCTGGGATCTGAAAATATTGTAACATTCTCCCCAGCAACTCTAGTCACGGGAGGCTTCCTAGAAACTGAATCTGCAAAGATCGGAGAAAAGGAGGAAAAGAAAGACTTTATGCTCAGAGATGTTCATTATAGTATTACGAAAATATGACAAAAACGGAAGGGACGTAAATCTTTGACCAGTGCTATAAGAACATGAAATCTCCAAAATAAATCAGATTGACCTCAGACATTTCGTAAGCGATACAAGGTTACATGGATGGAGAAAGGATCGTGAACTTGATTCTCACGTGACGTCTCAAGCTTCCTGCTTTCCTGTGACCTCTAGGAATGCACTCACCTGATGCCATTCCTGAAACAGAACTCGAAGCCTGTCCCCAGGGTTCCGCCAGGCAAAGGCCATGTGTGCTAGCACACTGCCAGACCTGCCCACTTTTCTCTGACAGGTTGCTCTTTCTGCCTGCTGGATGCTCCTTTCTTGGCTCAGCAGTCTCTTCCTCCAGGAAGGCCTCATGAAGCTCCCGAGCCTGATTTCTATTGGTCTTCTGATTTCCATAGCAACCCATAGTCCTTATTGTGGATCTCACCCCATCCACTTACTTATTGTCTGCTTACTTGTCCTTCTAAAAAGCCTGTTTTCCATGAGAACAAACCTGGTCAGGTTCCTTGCCCAGTGACCCTGGGTATTGTTGAAATTAAGAAGTTGCTTCTGTCTAGGAGATGGGAAACTTCCTTCTGAACAGTAGCCACAGGGCAATTGGACCTGCTGAGCCTATGCCAGCTCCTCAAACTCAGAAATCAAGCACTCAGAGGAAGATAAGTGATCGAATGGCAGGAGGCAAGACTGAGTGTTTGGGGTCCCAAGCCAGCTTCTTCCTCCATTTATGTCATGTGATGGGAATGAATAATCACCCCAATTACAGAACAACCTGAAGGAGGCAAAACCACTTAACTAAATGAGGTGCTTGGGGAGTGGAAGGAGGGAGTCGTCTGCAAAGATTTTGGCAGAAGGTTCTGGGCTAGCTCCCTGGAAAGCTTGTATTAAAACAAGCAACACAGTTATCAGAGCCCCTGAGTTAGTGGCCTTACATACCTTTGGCAGTTTCTAAAAAACATCTGCCTCCTAATTGTCATCTCCAGGATGTTTAGAAAAGTGAACAGGAATTAAACTTAGTGGGAAACCGACAGTGATCTAATAAAGGCCTTGGGGAGGGGCTGGGGAGCCAATCAGAGCCCTGAGTGAAGCATGGGCTTGGCTGTCTTTTTCTAAGGACCCTTCAGAGATATAATTAGCTCAGAGTGTTTGTTTGGGTCATCTTCCACCTACTGCAGACAGCCTACTGGGTGACAAGACCTGGGGCTGATGGCTGACCCAGTCCTCACCTGAGCCTACTGGTCCATATCACCAAAGCTGCTCAAGTCCTAGGCTTCTGTATGCATGCCATTCAACTGGTTCTGCTTTAGAAGTGATATGAGCCCAGTGCCCAGTGAGAAACAAGTCAACTAGGCATGGTTTCAATGAGAGGAGCAAAGAGCCTCATGCCCACCAAGAAGTCAAAGGACCTTGCATGGGTCAGAAAGCAGAGGAGAGGAGCCTCCATTTCTCTTGGCAAAGGGGAGAGGCCCCACAGTCCTTTTGGAGGATATCTCTCTCTCTCTCTCTCTCTCTCTCTCTCTCTCTCTCTCTCTCTCTCTCTCTCTCTCTCTCTCTCTCTCTCTCTCTCTCTCTCCTGTGAAGGAACCTGGCAGGCATCTATGCTGTTTCTGCTGCTCCACACCAGGCAGACACAGACCCAGGCGCTTTGGATTAAACTAAAATACTTTAACACAGTCTGCCAGAGAGCGCGACAGAGCACCCCAACAGAATGTCTGAACAATGGAAACTCAGTGAAGAAGCTGAGAAGCCTATGGTCAAAGCACCAGCAGATTCCTTGTCTATGAAGGCGTGTGTGTGTGCACGTGCCCAAGTCTGTGTATATGTTCACGTGTATACAGATGTGTGCCTGCATATGGAGGCCAGAATGACTCAGGTGTCATTCTTTAGGCCTCGTGCATAGCTCTGGAAATAGGGTTTCTCATTGGCCTGGAGTTTGCCACATAGTGAGATTAGCTGGCCAATCAAGGACCTACAAGTCTCTGCCTCCCCAGTGCTGAAATCACAAGCATTCGCCACCACACCTGGCTGTGGGTTGAGTCTTCGCTGATGGTACCCACTTGCTGCATCTTGACATTTGAAAGGGGCAAAGGCTTCCATGGGTCTTTTATGCAAAGGCAGTCATCCTATTTGAATGACCCCCTGAAGGGCCCACCTTTTTAATACCACCACAGTGGGCATTAAATTTCAACATGAAATTTGGAGGGGCCACATAGTCACATCACAAATGGCAGAAGCACCCAGTGTGGTCTCTAGAAAGAGTAGGGTTGCCCACTGAGCAGTGTGTGTGTGTGTGTGTGTGTGTGTGTGTGTGTGTGTGTGTGTGTGTGTGATCCCTGGGGCATTACACTGATCACTGTAATTAGCAATCAGTTCTATTTCTTACTCCCATCAGCTTAATGGCAGGTTGCCTGACCTCATGGCCCCATCCCTAGCCCTCCCCTCCAGCTGCTTCTCATACTCCTGAGCACCACCCACCCATGGCACCCATGACCCCAACAAGTTTAATCTCAATGGTCACAGGCTGCCCACCATCAACTGGTCTTTGCTTAGTACCCATGATCCCTGTCTCTCTCTCTCTCTCTCTCTCTCTCTCTCTCTCTCTCTCTCTCTCTCTCTGTTACCTGGTGCCTATGAAGTCAACCCATGCTGACTACCCTCTACTCCCGTGGTCCCCTCTGCCCTCTTATACAGATGTATATTATTTTCCTTCCTCTCCCATTTCACTGCTGCTAAAGCCCCCATGGATAAGCACCATCAGATTTAGCCTCATGTCTAGTAAGTAAGCATTCTGATCTTAAGGACCAGAAACTCAGAAAATGGTGTCCATGCCCCTGAGAGTCATGATCTTCACAAGCAATCATTCTGTAGGTGTCCCTGTTGCCTGATGGGAGGAGGAGCATGACACTGGGGGTCAGAAGACCTCCATCCAGTCTTGATGGACTCCCTCAGGGCTGCTCCACTGTATAGTTCCAAGGGCCACTGTTTCTGCAGCATAAATATCAGCCACCATCTAGAAGGTGTATATCTGAATGGATGTAGGCCCCCCAATCCCACATCTGGTGCCATGGTCTTGGGGATTAGTTTCCTTATTTGCTTCCTGGTGTAGTGTCCTGACTTTGGGGCAGTAGAGAGAGCAGTGGGAAGCTATTTGTAGCAGAGCCATGTTGCAGGATTGATTTCAACGTGGACTTAAGTCCTGGAGCTATTATGGAATCCAGGCCTTCCTTCCTCCCCCATCACACTTGATAGAAGAAAGGACTGACAGAAAGAAACCCGTCCCCTCATCCGTGTCCCTACAGGCCCTGCCTGGGCAGATATCACTGCTCTTCCCTCCCGCACAAAAGATGTAGTCTTTCTGTCCATCTCCGTAGCTCTCCCCTCTGGTCAACCCTGAATTCCTTGACCATCCAGGACTCCTAGGAGAGAACTTGATGATGCTTGTACAACAAGGCCTCCTGGGATGTATTAGGTAGGGAGCAAGGAAGGTTTATGTGCATTAAATCTTCCCCTGAAAGCCGGGCAAGGATAGCACCATCAGTCCCATCTCGAGGGCAAGGAACTGGAGAGCAGCTTTGCCTCAAGCCACCACACAATCAGAAAGCAGAGCCTCAGTGCTGCCCTCCATAGTGTGGAGATGAAGCGAGTCCTGCCTCATAGGATTGCTGGGATGATCAGATGAAGAAGGAACGTGTAGACCCTGCCTGACAAAAGCCAGTTCTGTGCAAGTGCTTGTGAATTTTTGGAATGCTGTTTTCCTCCCTCTCTTACTCTTTCATTTCTTCTCTTTCTGCCTGCTTTCCTTTCTCTTTTCTCCCCAGAGCTTGATTCTGTTTAAAAACAAGTAAAGCGATGTCAGGTGCCACAGACCTATAATCCATGCTCCTGGGAGAGTGAGGAGGACGGAAGTTCAAGGCCTTCCTGAGTTTCAGAGTGAGTTCAAGAACAGACTGGGTAAGTTAGTGAGACCCTGCGTCAAAATACAAAGGAAAGAGAAGGCTAGGGTATAGCTAAGTGGTAGAGCACTTGTCTTGCATGCAGGAGACCCTAGGTTCTATCTTTGATCCTGGGGGGGGGGGGAAAGTGTGTAAGTGAAATAAGTGTTGAGTGACTTGCTCAAGGTCACATACCAATAAGGTCACAGAAAGATTAGTATTTGTCCTGGGTTTGTAGTGCAATATTGAGGGTAGAAATTAGAAAATCTGTCAATTACTTCACCAATTCTATTTAGATAAGCCAGATAAGCCACGAGAGAGAGAGAGAGAGAGAGAGAGAGAGAGAGAGAGAGAGAACATCTAGAATGCACTAGACAATCGTCAGTCTTGCAGAGTAAATCTCACTGCCTCATTCTGCAGATGAAGAAACTGAGGCTCGGAGCTGACAGAAGCTTTCGAGTGTGCATACAGGAGAGATCCAAGACCAGGATCCCAATCAGGCTTTTCTGATTGCAGAGCCTTGCTCTTTTGGCTGCCTAAGGCTGCCTCCCAAGAACACAGGCGCTTCTCAGTGTAAATATTAGTTTCTTACTGTGAGCTTTGTAAACACTTCCCGTGGATTCCAACGCGTTTATCCAGAGCGAAGGAGTGTGTTTTGCTCATTGAACGTAATCGAGTCTAATAACATGGTTGTGGTTTCCATCCTCCCGTCTCCCTTTTTAGAGAGTGAATGCATGCTGAAGTGTGTTTGCAGAGTCTTTTCTGTCAGATCTTAAGTGTGAGGTGGCGTTAATTAAATGCAAGGTGTGAGACCATTTATACTCCATTTCCAGTCTTCCCTGTGCCTTAAATTTCATGGCAGAGCTGCATGTCTGTGCCATGTGGAAGGGGAACTCGCTGTGTAATTGAACACCACTGCAGAGAGAGGCTTACACAGGCTGGGATGCTCAAACTAGGAGACTTGCCAGTGGGTGGGGGGGGTTGGGATTTTATCTACAATGTGATTGCTGTAGATGGATCCTGCCCTCGCTGGCACACTTCACTGCTCTCATTATTAATCTCGCCTGTCTTCTGGTGTCCTCAGCTGAGTTCCAATGTGCTCAGGTCCCACCTCCCACCAGCTGCCCCAGCCTGCCCTCACCAGGGCTGGACATGCTCTCTGCCCTCACCTGTGCACTCACTGTGCTTTGCTCTGATGACTCAGCCTCTCTTAATCCCAGCATAGTTTCTCAGCCCTCTTTGGAAGCAAGTGCCTTTAATGGCTGAGAGATCTCTCCAGCCCCCTTTTACAAAGATCTTACTCTTTCCAGCCCTCTTTGGAATGCATCCTGTGAGAGTCCCTGTGTCTGAGAATGCCGGGCTGGTCTCCACCACTGTCCATCCTTGTGCTGGGTATGCGCTGGCCACACAGGCTTCCGAGCAGTTGCCTCAGTGGGCTTCGCTCCCTCCAGCCTCAGGACCCTTACAAACACCGTTATAGCCCCTCCCTCCTCAACTCTTGCTCTGTGAAGCTGTGCTGTTTGCCTTTGGGTCTCAGCTCAATTGGCATCCTCAAGGCAGAGGTCTGAGCTCCCAGAGTAGAAGCCCCCCAATCTGTGTTCTCACAGCCAGGGTTTTCTCCATTGCACGCATCATACGTGAAAGTTGTCTTTCGAGCATTGCATGAGTCTTTGGCTTCTAAGCAGCACCTTGCAGCTTAGCAGTGTTCACAGTGGGGGAGATGAAAAAAGAATTAATACAGGCTGAGGAGAAGACAAAACAACTTCACTGCTACTTATGTGCACCTCAAGTATGAAATTAGGCCTTGTTTCATTATATACATATACACATAGACATGTACACATACACATACATATATACATATACACATGCACAAACACATTTATACATGCACATATACATTTACGTATATACACATACACATGTGTGCACACACACATGCACATATCCACAAACATTCCTTGATTCTATTGCCTTCTGTCTTCACTCCTCACCAGGCCACCAGCACGTTGCCATGTTGGGTCATGATGTCCAGGAAGGAGTTGGCTAAGGGCCAGCTACGGAGCCATGGAGTGTTGACAGGACAGGACTCACCAGGTTGTTCACTTGCACATATTTTGTGATGGATTTAGCTCATGTGTCCAAGTTTTCACAATATACTGTGGATTTTTAACTAAATCAACACTGATAAAGCAGACAAGTGACTTCAGAAATTCCTGCAAAGAAACCATTGGCTAAAAATGACACTAAAAGTTCAAGGGCCATCGATTTCCTGGCCCGCTCTCGCCATCAACCATATTTTCTACTCTAAAAATAACTCAAGGTATGAAAGAAAAGTCAGACAAGTTGTAATTGGGCTGGAGATGTATGTGGCTCAGTGGGTAGGGTGCTTGCCTAGCATGCCCGAAGCCCTGGGTTCTATCCGAAACACCACATAAACCAGATGTAGCGACACACATCTGTAATTCCAAGACTTGGGAGGTGCAGATTGGAGAACTAGAAGATCAAGGTCGTATTGAGCCACACAGTGAGTTTGAGGCCAGCCTGAGCTATGTGAACCCCTGCCTCCAAGAAAAGAAAACAAGGTTGAAATTGCTAAAATGATGATTGGTCAAAAGTGCCAAGTTCACGATATCTTTGAGAATGTTTTCTGAATAACAATTTTTAGGCCTGAGCCAGGTCTGGTGGTGAACACCTTTAATCCCAGCACTTGAGAGGCAGAGGTAGGAGGATTGCCATGAGTTCAAGGCCACCTCAAGACTACAGAGTGATTTCTAGGTCAGCCTGAGCTAGAGTGAGACCCTACCTTGAAAAATCAAACAAACAAACAACAAAATTTTTTCAGGGCTGGAGAGATGTCTTGGTGGTTAAAAGTGTTTGCACATGAAGCCTGATGGCCATTCCCCATCCCCACATAAAGCCAGATGCACAAAGTGGCACATGTGTCTGGAGTTTGGTTATAGGGACAGGAGGCACCAGTGTGCCCATACTTTGTCTCTCTCTCTCTCTCTCTCTCTCTCTCTCTCTCTCTCTCTCTCTCTCTCTCTCTCATAAATAAATGAAGCATTAAAAATATTTTCCGTGGGTAAAGTACACGCTGTGTAAATGTGGCTTTTGACCCCCAGAAGCACTGGAAAGCTGACACTCTCACTAGAGTCTGAAATCCCAGCACAACTATTGCTAGAAAGGAGATAGAGGCAGGAGAATGGCCTGAAAGCTTGTGGGCCAGAAACCAGCAGCAGAGTGCAAAGTGATATGCTCTTGTCTATCCTCCCACCCTACTCCCAAGAATGCAATGTTCAGATGTGAGCAAAGGTGTAGTCATCTAGAAAGTTCTAGAAAGCCCATTGGTATGTGCTTCTAGCAGTATGGGAGTAGGGGAAAGACAGGAGGGAAGAAGGTGAGGAGGGGGAAAAAAGAGAATTGGAGAAATTCTTGTGGGTTTTCTGTTTGTTTTTGAGGTAGTGTCTCATTCTAGCTCAGGCTAACCTTGAACTCACTCTGTAGCCCCAGGCTCCTACCTCTGTCTCCCAAGTGCTGAGATCAAAGGTGTGCACCACCACACCCAGCTTCAAATTAGAGAAATTCTTACATAACAGAACTGAGTGTAAGGCTATCAACCTCTACAAATGTTTTCTTTTTCTGTCCTTTCTTTTTTTCTTCCCTTTTACTGATCCTTCTTATTCCTCTATTCCTTTCATTCATTCAGTTGACAATAATGATGAAATTGGCCACATGAGTGGAACTTAAGGGTCTGGGCCTTGAAACTACAGGAGAGAGAGAGAGAGAGAGAGAGAGAGAGAGAGAGAGAGAGAGAGAGAGAGAGAGAGAGAGAGAATGGACACACCAAGGCTTCCTGCCACTGTGAATGAACTCCACACTCATGCCCCACCCTGTACATCTGGCCCCACGTGGGCACTGGGGAACTGAACCCAGGCCTCCAGGCTTTGCAAGCTAGTGCTTTCAACTGCTAGCTAAGCTGCTTCTCCAGCCCTATTGCATGGATTTTGTTATGGGCTCTGTGGCATATTACCTGTGCCACTTCTGAAAATATGTATCATTTCTCTGTTGCGACTGGAACAAATTAGCATGCATTTAGTGATTTAAGACAGCATGCGTTTATTGGCTCAGTTCTGGGGATTAAACAATGATCGTTCTCCGGAGCTCAGCTACCATGGAGGCTCACAGGGTTAACGGGCTGCACTTCTCTCTGGAGGCATGACATTTTCCTGCTCTTACGGGCTGCCAGGTTGTCTCCCAAGCCCTCCCTCCATCTACAAAGTCAGCAGTAATGGCAAAGTTCTCACACTGCCAGCTCTCTGGCCTCCCCAGCTGGGGACCATGGCAGGGATTTGTGTGATTTTAGGTTGGACTCACCTGAATAAGTCAGGTTAATTGCTTCAGCTGAAGGTCCTTAACCCCAATCATGTCTGTGGAGTCCCTTTTGCTAAGGGTAAGGGGACATATGCAAGGGTTAGTGAACGGACAGCTTGGGAGCATCATTCTGCTTACCATGGCTCCTGTCCCTCACTCACAGGGACACTGGGGGAGTTATGATGAGTTAGGATATGCGAAGTGTTTAGAGCGATGTCTGGTAGATAGTGTCTTTTGCTGCCACCTGTGTTGTATGGTAGATGTGAGCATGAATCCTCCAGGCCTTCCAGCATCGCAGAAGTCTTCTCCATGTTCCTGAATTCCCCCTCCTTGAATCCATGCTCACCAGGCAGCCTTCTGAACTGCCTCTGGCCCTGGAACACCTCCATGAACAGGTAGCACGAGCAATAGGCCTAAAAATGGCCCAGCATTCTCTTCTCTGAAGAGGCCATCGCTCCAGCAGTAGGTTTTGGAATTTTAAAATTTTATTTTAAATACTTTTACTTATTTATTTGCAAGGAGAAAGAGAGAGAGAGAGAGAGAGAGAGAGAGAGAGAGAGAGAGAGAGAGAGAGAATGGGTGTGGTATATTCTGCAAAAGAACTCCAGACACACATGCACCACCTGATTTTACATGAGTACCAGGGAATTGAACCCAAGCCATCAGGCTTTACAAGCAGGTACCTAAACCACTGAGCCATCATCTCTCCAGCTCCAACTTTGGAATTTTTGATCGATATATCATTTTGGAACTTTCTTGTTGTCTGACATCTATGGTGTTTTCTAGGTGAGTGATCAAACTTGAACCTGGAGAGTTGTGGGTACCTAATGCCATCCTGAGGGTTTCACCACTCCAGAGGTCTCCATAATTGTAGTATCATGTCTGCAGTTTGTAAGGATGGGACTCTGAAAGAAGTGTTGATGCAATAGGACCCACAGGACTCATTGTCATGGGAACAAAGCCCAAATCAGCAGACCCCCAAATACCACACACTCAAAAGTATTCATAAGTGTTATGGCTTGAATGTAAAATGTCTCCCATAGACTGTATGTTTGAACACTTGGTCCCTAGCTGGTGGCATCGTTTGGGAAAGTTGTGGATCCTTTAAGAATCAGATTTTTGCTTGAGGAAGTGGGTCACCAGGGAGCAGGCCTTGAGGTTTTATCACACACCCCCACTTCCTGTTCACTACATGTAATGTCACCAACAACCTCCTGTTCCTGGTGCCATGTCTTCTCTGCCCAGGAGATGTATTCTCAAATTATAAACTCCAAATAAACCCTTCCTTCCTTAAAGAGTTTCCTGTCAGTTATTTACTTGGAAATGAGAAAAGTCACCAATATAGTCAGGATGAGATAATGTATTACAGATGGACAGACAGACATGGAAGGGGTCCCTCACTCCCTTCATCTTCAGCAGCAGAAGAACCGTGATGGTTAATCCCAATCACTTTTATACCCTGTCTAGTAGCTCTCAGACACCAGACCAGCTTGTGTTAAACGCTCTGCTCTTAAATGCAAAGAGGTACATGTATGAACATGGAAGCACGCCATTGAAAGATGTTAAGCTGGGGATGACAGGGCACATTAAGGACATACATAGAGTGCAGTATAAATTGGTGAGATTTTAAATTTGTTCTGTTTTTGCTATTGTAGGTCGTCCCCGTCCGGTGGACTAGCTTTTGCTTGATCACCTGCCTGCCTGCTTGTTTTGACCAAGCAGAGTCCTTATACACCCACAAGACAAATGACACACAAGCGTCAGAAAGCTCAGTGAGGGTGAGGAGAGCTGGCTAAGCGGAGAGAGGACAAGGATTGAGTGATGGGAGGTAGGCTCTCCTGGGAGGCACAGAATCAGGGTAGGGATGAGGTTTGGTGAGTTTCATGGGAACTGGGGACCCGTGCAATGCTTAAAGGGGAAGAAAGGCAGAATTGGATACCCCACTCTGATGCAGACAACCTAACCCTAACTTGACCAAAGTAGAGATCGGTAGCCTTGGGTATGGCATATCAGCCATGATCAGTTTGGATGAAGGGTCCCTACAAATGTTCTGGACTGCATAGAGGCTTCCCAGGAATTTTAAAACATTTTTGTTGACAATTTTATACATGCACATCATGCATGCTGATCATGATCGCTTCTCATTACCTTCTTTTATCCCATTTCTCTGTCTCCCCATCCTCTCTCCACCTAACGCCTTCTTCCCAATCGGTCCCTCTTCTACTTTGATGTCTCTCTTGTTTCCTCCTCCATCATGCAGGACAGCATGTTGACAAACCCAATGAGATACAGGTCTTGTAGAGGTAATGACAGTTGCTGTGTGCTCATGAAGCCACAGACGCTATGTGTGCACAGGCTGCATTCTAACACACTCATCCCCCTCCCCTGCTCTTACATTCTCTCCACCACCTCTCCCACAATGCCCCCAGGGATTTGAATGGTCCTGTCACCTCCACTTCCAAATCAAATGCTTGCCCTTGGGCCAGCTGTGAGCAGGGACCGGCTAATGTGCTACCAATGACCAGTGTCACTGCCGGGGGTGCTGAATCCTCAGGACCAAGAGCCTTTACAGTAAGGAACCAGCTTCCCAGATGAAGAAAAGTAAGGGTTGCAGCAACTGTAAAATGTGGTAACTGTTCTTGATGGTGAGGAAGTCTTGCTAGAATGTTCGAACTTGCTGCAGGCATGCCATAGCAAGCTCTGCCCCCTGCTACCTCCTTGGATCAAGCAGTGAACCATAGCAGCTATTTTTGGAATGGTGCACCATACCCTGACTTGCTCCCTGTTATCCACAAATCCATCTTTCTTTTCCACCTCCTAAGACTCTTTCTTGAGCTTCCAGCTACCACCTACAGTGGAGTTTCTGTCTGGCTGCGCAGGGCCAGGGGCCTGTAGCAGGAGATCCTCCAACTAGACATGTTGCTTCATCCTGCTTCAGCCTGGAGCTTCACCACTTTTGTTTCATTCATTTTCAAGCAGAGCGAGAGAGAGAACCAGGGTCACCACCTTGTGGGTCTGGCTTATGTGGGTCCTGGGGAATTGAACCTGGGGCCTTAGGCACTGGAGGCAAGTGCCTTAACCGCTGAGCCATCTCTCCAGCCCTCACCACTTTGATTTTTATATTGAACCATGTTCCAGAGCAGAACATGAACTTATAGCATGATGTCAAGACACATGATAAGGTTCTGGGAGATGGCTCAGCAGTTAAAGGCCTTGCCTGCAAAGCCTATGAGCCTAGGTTCAATTCCCAAGCCACACAGGTAAGCCAGACACAAAAATTGGTACAAGCATCAGACGTTTGTTTGTAGCAGCAAGAGGTTTAGGAGAACCCATACACACATGTGCAAATAAATAAATATGTAAATATTTTTAAAAGATAAGCCATGAGACTTTCTGAAAATATCAACTCTGGAGACCCTTCTTTGGATTTTGCACATAGATTCCTCAGATCCTTGACCTCCTACCCCCAACCATGTTTCTAAGATATGGGATAACTAAAGAGCCTATGGGGTTAAAAAGCCTCATTCCATGGGGGGACTATACAGGACCCTTCACCTGTATCCACAGCTCCCTCATAAGTCATCTCGGGGTTGTATCCTGTTCTCTGGAATACAAGCTCAGAGGCTTAGTGCTCCAAAGAACGTCATCCCAGGCCTTCCTTGATCCCCTTTCTTCTGCTCACATGAACACGACATCATACTGTGCTAATTTCTGCTGCTATTACTACTCCACATGTGCACATTATCCCATGAGACAGAGAAAAATGACAACTACAGTAATAAAGACCAATACTCATTGAGTATCCACTGCCCCACACCCATGGCCCTGTCCCGGACACTGGCTTGTGAACCTTCCTCCACACAGTCTAAGGAAAGAAGTTCACTGTGACCTGCAGCCAGGATGGGATGGAATTTGGGGAAGATGAGGAGCCTGGCTTGGGGGGGAAGCATTTAGCACCATAGCCTATGTCACTGAGACATGAGGAACTGGGGTCCTCAGCCTGTAAGAACATCCGGCTGAGAGAAGTCAGGAGTCAGCACCCCTTTGTCAATCAAATCCCATTACTTCGTGGGGAGTTTGGATTCTGGTGTGTTCTCGGTGAGCTGGTCCAATGACCTGGTCTCCATCCTGAGTCATGCACAGAGGCAGGCGTTTATTAGGAACCTGACGAATGGAAACTCCTATCTTTTTATTCTCATTCCTTAAGGCTAATGAAAGAGAAGTCAGGCTGGAGACCTTGAACTTTATTTATTGACTAATTCCAGCCCTTTCTGTGATCATTACCACTGTTGCTCCCTACTTTAAATCAATTGAAATTGCTCTCTTGTTGCAAATTGGAGGCACTTCAGTTTCCTTTTCCCCCTCTTAGTCATCTGGGGATTTGAAAAGCCAAGAAAAAATTTTTTCCAGAATAAAAAAAAAATAGTATCTAGGATTCATTTCTGTACAAATGAAAAATAAACCTCCTGGTTCTTAACCCTCGGCAGTCATTTTTCAAATACCTTGTCCCTAAGGGTCAGTTTCACACACTCCATTAATGCCGGCTGCCGCGAGGACCCTGATGGACAGACAGCTTTTCCCATCTGAGCAACTGCTTGAATTCAAAGGCCACTGGGATGGAAGGAAAGAGGTGTGTGTCCACTGTCACCATCCACTCTGTTCCCCTCCCATCCCTACCAGATATGAGGGCAGAGTTAAAAATTGTATTTCACTTTTGCGGCCACTGGTGTATTCTCTACTCCTAGTTTTATAGAAAAAAAAAAGAATCTTCATTTTTTAAAAAACTTGCACTACCTATACATTTTCCAGGAGTCTTTGCAAAGCTTGAGGGTGACCCCCGTGCCTTGGAGGAGGGCTTTTTCTCAGCCTGCTGAAGCTACGGATGGGAGCAATCAGAGTTCACTGTCATGGGCTGGGGTGACAATGACCTTTGTTGTTTTGATTCTTGGTGATTCTTGCAATGTTTAAGTGTCCCGAGAGTTCAGTTTTATTCTCCATCCCACCCAGCCCATCTCCCTTCATCCTAAAGTCTCGAGGATGACCATTGAGAGTTTAGGACAGCCATCAGCCTCCAACCCAGCACCGAGATGTCTCAGCTGCAGAAACTATGGACAATCCAGCATCTCTCTGAGCAAATTCTTGAACGACTCTGGATCTTTCCTGTTCTGTTTATAATACAGAAACGATACCAATAGCATATGCTTGTGAAAGAGACAGCAAAGCATACCATCCACTTCACATCACACCCAGTGCACAGAGAACTCTGAATGTTGTCCTGTGGTCACGCCAATGGCCATGATGTCGAGATGGCATGGGGGACTCGGAGAAGAGGAGTGACTAGATTTGGGAGAAGTCAAAACTACCTCATGGAGAAGACTGCCCTTGGATAGAGCTCTGTAGGGTCTGATATCTCGGGTTCAAAGGCAAAAGAAGCCAAAGATTGGAGGAAGGAAGATACATTCAGAATGGTAGGATGACTGGTGAAAGACCCTAGGGAAGAGTGGGCAAGTCATTTCATTCCAACCAAAGCAAAGGGCACAGAAAGGGTTTAGAAAGCAGGAGTTTCATCTAAGAGAAATCCAAGCCCTTCACTAAGTTCTGGATCTTTCTCTGTGGGTAACAAGGAGAAGTAGCAGACAGGAGGCAGGTTTCTCTCAAAGTTCAATGGGCTTGATTGAGCAGACATGGCTGCACCGAAGTCATGTAATATGAGATCTGAAAGGCAACTTGTTTGTTAACAATGGGGAGCTAGGCAGAAGAGTACTTGCCCTACAAGCATGACCATCTGAGTTCAGATCCCGTGTCCTCACATACATGCTAGACACGGTGGTGCGTGCCTATAACACCAGCATTCAGGAAACAGAGACAGGAGGACCCCCAAGGGAAGATGGCCAGCTAGGTCAGCTGAGTTGGTGAGCACTGGGTTCAGTGAGAGATCCTGTCTCCATAAGTAAGGTGAGACAACAGAGGGAGAGCCCTGACCATGACCAGTGGCCTGCACACATATGTGCCCTCACACACACACACACACACATACAAGCACACAGCAACACCACACACACACACACACACACACACACACACACACACACACACACACACACAGATTGGGGAACCAAGACCCAAAGGTTAAGAATGATGTCCAGGAAAACTCTCTGGCACCACAAGTCACCAGGGAGATGGAGAAGATTTCTACAATGGGGCTGAAGGGTATGTCATGTGACCATTAATTTAAGGCTTCCAGGATCATCTGCCAGTGCCCTGTACCCACAGGGGGAGCAGACATCCTTGGAAAGGCACATGGGTCCTGGTAGCCTTCATCTTCAGGGGGTTATGTCCTATGTCTGTTTCAATGTGCAAACAAGCATTCCCCTAAACCATCTATGAAGCATTGTGTGGATACACTGGAGGGAGCGCCATCCTGACCAGGGACTCTGCAGGTTGGGGTTTAGGGTGGCACATCTGTATTTCCACTGGACCCTCAAGGGCTCTGTGCTCTGAGAAGGTTCCTTGCATTTCTCCACCAGGACGTCAAACTATGTTTGCAATACTTCCTCTCCCTGCTTTGAGAGAACATTTCTGTGACTTGCTTTTTCTTTTGAAACTCAGTATCCAACCTGTCACCCAGTGACTGGGCAATATCTTTTACATAACAGGTACTAAATTCAAAAAATGCTTGCTGAATGACAGTGATTGAAGGAATGGATGAAATATTGTGAGAACCAATGAGTAATGGCAAGGGTAGTAGCTATTATTTTTAGTATTTGTTCTGCGCCAAAAAGTGCTAAATATTTATGTGTGTGCCACTTAAATCTTGTATCCCTGTGAGGCAAATACGATTTTCTTCACTTTATGGAAATAGGAAATAAACTTAGAGAGATTAAGTGACTTGTCCAAGACGAACAACTTGTAAGTTATAAAATAAATTAGTTTTTCTGTTGTTTTTTTTAATAGATGAATGAATGGATTTGTGCCACCTGTCCTCACGTAGGTGGGGTTCATGCTGACCCTGGCTGCCCTCTGCTGGCCTAACATGGAATAGCTGAAGTAGTCTGAGCTCTTGAGGTGTAATTATGGGTGACTCAGCTCTCTGAGCCTCTGTTTCTTTGTTTTTAAGATGGGAACTAAAATCTTATCCCTAACAACTACTTAGGGATCTAGAGAAAACTGAAACAAAATAAGAAGAGTGAACATATTTTGAAGAACATAAATTCTGTGCTCCTATAAGTGCACCTGCCTTCTGATGTGGTAATGAATGACTTCACCCTCGAGAAGTACCTCGGCCAGTATCAGGAGCACAGGAAGTTATCTCCCAACGTTCATGATGGTTATCATCGCTGCTAGCTCCCGTTAGCCATTTGGCCTCTCTCCACCTGACATTCCTCTAGCTCCCACGTCTGCATGTGTGTGGACATGGCTCACGTGGGTGGCAGAAGATGAGCTGATGAGAAGGGTGTCGATGTCCACTGGTGACACCTGGGATTCTTGAGGGCCATCCTTGCCCCTGGGCTTGGCTGGGTTCCAAGCTTCTGCCACTGTTTATCCTAAAGAACTGTGAGTTTTCAGAGTTTGGAGGTCCAGAATCAGTGATGTCAATGGCATCTGCTATGACCTGCACAAGACCTAGGCCCATCAACATGCCACCCCCATGGATGATGAAGGAGGCAAATGCACACTCAAACACACACACATACAGAGAGAGAGAGACAGAGACAGATGACAGACAGACAGATGACAGACAGACAAACAGACAGACAGGCAAACAGGCAGACAGACAGATAAATAGATGCTAGAAACAGACAGAGAGGGGTCAAACAGAAAAGGGACTAGCTGGAAAGAAAGGGTACAGTGGAAGTGGTACGGGATGGGGTAGGGGACAAAAGAAAGTAATGGAAGAAGATTATTATTAAAGCAATGTATGTGTAAGAAAACTGTCAATAAAATATTAATCAGAAACAGAATTTAGAGGTCCTTTAAAAATTCCCAGCTCTAGGATTCTTGCCCCGGATTCCATGGAAGAATTTCAGAGTACCCCAGCATGGCTTGCATGGATATCTTTTTATTCTTGGGAATGACTGAGATGTCGCTAAGATTGACAAATTATAAACTATGATGCCTGGATTAATCTCAGCAGGTGTGCGTGCACATGTGTGTGTGTGTGCGCGCACACACACACACACACACACACACACACACAGTGGATATGAGGGTGTCAAAGACTAAAACGGGGAAGGATCTAGTCCCAAGCTGAGTTGCACAGGAGGTCAGAGGGATTTTATGGAGCTCCTGACATCGTGTCCCCAGAAAACTACCATACCACACTCCTCACACTCATCTTTCTCTCCTTGGTAAAATAAGTAAATAAAATAATAATAAACTTGGTTGCCAATCAAGACTTCCCTGTCCCAGGGCGCATGTTCTCAGAGCAGATGCATATGACTGATACCATGGAGCTGGTACCAGGTGACAGTGTCCACCGGCAAGAGGTGGACAGCAAGCTCCCAAGGCTACTGTTAGCTTCAAAAACACCCTTATGCCTGCCGACCATCTCTGGGATGTGACCAGGTGACCAGGTGTCTGTGGTGGTTAACGTTGTCAACTTGGTAACATATGTAGAATTGGCTCAGAGACAAATCTCTGAGCAAGTCTATGAGGAATTTTCTCGATTAAGTTAATTGAGGTGGGAAGATCCACCCTAAGGGTAGGTGGCGTCATTCCACAGGATGGGATTCCTGGTTGAATTAAAAGGAGAAACCTAGCTGAGCACCAAAATTCCTCACCCCGCTCTCTCTCTCTCTCTCTCTCTCTCTCTCTCTCTCTCTCTCTCTCTCTCTCTCTCTCTCTGTCTCTGTCTCTCTCTCTCCTCCCTCTGTCTCTCCATCTCCCCTTCTGACTGAGTGAGTATACATTTGACCAGTGATCTCACCTTCCCACCTGATGGGCTTTATTCCCTTGAACTGTGAGCCAAAATAAATCCTGTTTCCTGTTAGGTATCCGGTCATGGTAACAAGAAAGTAACTGAAGCAGTACCTCTCCATTAAGAATATAGGTTCTGAGAGATCTGGTAACTTGCTCACATAGAGCTTTGGAATTGGTGTTTTCATATTTCAGTAAGAATGTAGTAGGTTCAAGGTCAGATAAATGTTCCCTCTGTTGAATGCTAACTTTGCAATTCATCTTTCTAGAAATAGCTAGGCAAAGTGGTACAAACAAATACCACCGTCCCTTTGCAAGTGAGCATGGATCACCTACCATATGTGGAGGGAAGCAGAACTCACTCTCGTGAGATGTACTGTCTCTCAACAGCACCAGCCAGCTAGCGCCTCCCCAGTGTCCTTTCATCTGCCCTGGTGTTTGGCACCTTCAGGTGATCAAACCGAGGTTATAAAGCCCATGTTTGAGAGTAAAAGAAGAGGAGGTACAATTATGAATTGCTTTTGGTATTCTAAGCCTTTGGTTCCTATCACCTCCTTCTTAGAGTTATTGATGAAGCCATGCATTCCTTCAGCACAGACTTCTTTTTTAACGTTTTTATTGGAATAAAATTATATATATATATATATATATATATATATATTAACAAAATAATCTGCTCAGTATCATAAGTTATTAGAGAAAATCATTGAAACCAGGATGACATTCCCTTTTATGCATTAGATATTCTCCACCTGCCTCCATGGCTCTTACATTCTTTCCACCACCTCTTCCACAAATTTTCCTGGGTCATTGTGGGTGAGTTCAAATTTTGCATAGTTATTAGGTTTTTAAGAGTCTTTGAAGTTGTGTTTTGGACAATTTTGGACACCCTTGTCTTTCTTGGATATCTGCCTTGGTGTGGGAATGTCTCTTTTGCTCATCATCCTACTTCTTTAGAGGTCAGCACAGACTTCTTGACCATCCACCATGAACTAGGCTCCGTGGTCCTGGGATGTGGCTGTGAACAGTCACAGTCCTGCTCTCACAGAGGTAACCTTTAGCTGAGAAGATAGATGACTGTGATTTAAACAAATAATTGCCAAGATAGCTAGACTCCTTCTAAGTGGTTCAGTGGATAAGCCTGATGGACTGGGGTTCAATGCCCCAGTACCACATAAAGCTAGATGTACAAAGTGGCGCATTCATCCAGAGTTCAATTGCAGAGGTAAAAATCTCTGGTATGCGCTCTCTCTCTCTCTCTCTTTCTCTCTCTCTCCTTGCAAATAAATAATATTTTTTTAATTTAAAGGAAAGGAACATATAGGACTGGGAAGGTAGGAAGAAGGAATCCAGACAAGAGCAATGAAGGATGGGGGGGGGAGGACAGAGCCTGCATATGAGGCAATATCCAGGCAGGCTTTTCTGATGTGGAGGTTTGAGTGAAACGTCCCCATAGCCCCATGTGCTTGTGATCAAGTCTCGCTTTCCTGATGTGGAGGTTTCAGTGCAATGTCCCCATAGCCCCATGTGCTTGTGATCAAGTCTCGTGCTCAATCCTCAGCTGGTGGAGCCGGTGGGGACAGAGCCTTGATGGAGGAGGCATGTCACTGGGGACAGATCTTGAGGTTTGTTAAACCAGCTCCAAGCCAAGTACTTAGACTAATTCCACCAGATATGTGACAAGATGTGAGCCTGTTTCCTGTTCATATCATGCTTTCTGCTCCATACCTGGGTTTCTCCTCAAAACTGTAAGCCTGAATAAACCCTTTCCTCCCAAGGGCTGTTTTTGGTCAAGATGGTAACTGCTATCCCAAGAAGACGGGTCCGATGAACTACTGGCACAGGAAAGGATAAGGGCAGAGGGAACAGAAGTGCAAACGCTCTGCGGCAGGTCAGGACTTGGTGTACTTGAGGAACAGTAAGAAGGCCACGAGAGAAGGGGCTGCACAGCACATGGAGATGGGGCCAGGGCTGAAAAGAGAGGCAGGAAGAGCACTTGTATGCTATCAGAAGGGTCTGGGTTTTAGTTTGCATAGTAATCTGGGAAGGTCTGTGGTCGTAGATCTGATTCCATTTTACAGCCATGGAAACAGAGGTTAGCATCTCAGAGGGGGTAGTGTGTTCGGGAAGGGCTATTTGGTGAGGCAGTTTCTCTGACGGTCATAAGTGAGGGAATATACCCCATGGGCTACTCTTGACGTCTCTTGATGACAGGGCCTGGCCACAATCATGCTTCCAGAGGCTTGGCTACTCCACTTCTCTCTGCATCTATGGAGATGTTGAAAGTGCCTGTTAAGCCGGGCGTGGTGGCGCACGCCTTTAATCCCAGTACTTGGGAGGCAGAGGTAGGAGGATCGCCATGAGTTCAAGGCCACCCTGACACTACATAGTGAATTCCAGGTCAGCCTGGGCTAGAGCGAGACCCTACCTCAGAAAAAAAAAAAAAAGAAAGTGCCTGTTGTCATGTCTGTCATTGCTGTGCCGTGGGGGGGTGGTATAGTTCTCTCTGCTCCTCCGAGAATGGTGCTGAATGCCCCTTTGACCTCCATAGTTTCTACGGGGTCCCTAGCATGTCCCTCCATGGTTTCTGTCCCCTAAGAAACAAGGAGATGTTGTGAGGCTGCATGATTGAATCTCCTGCTGGAATCCAAGTGGGAGTCTCCTTGTCTCCCCACAGACCGCCCTGAGCACCCAGGGCCTCGTTCCCACTCAACCACTGGTGCATGCACCCAGGAGCCAATGAGGCCTGAGCCCTTGGCCTGTACCACCCAAGCCTGCCATCTGCAGGATTCATTAGTTTATTGTAAATGTGTAATTTGTATGATGCATTTTCCACTTCTAAATATATAGTAGCTTTTGTAGCTAATTGTGTATGTTTTAAAGAAGGTCTTCCCAAATTGCATAAGCTTCAGGGTCTAGCGAAGCCATATGTCCATCAGGGTCAAGGCAATGGTTTGGAATTGCCCAGCCTCATGAATCCTCTCCAGGAACCAATGGAAGGGGCCTTCCTGGGGTCAAGCTGAATGTCCTATCATTGTGTTTGTCCACAGTGGGAACCTGCCTACATCTACTTGCCCCTTCTCTGCCTGGGTGAACCCTTTGTTGAGGGGTCCACCCGTCCCTCCTCTCTGTGGTCACCATACCTTTCCCAGACCTGGGGAACACCCAACTGGCCCATGGCCATTCCATCCACCTATTAATAACTGATTGACAGTGGGGTTTTCAAGACGAGGGCTGCGGAATTCTTTGTGTGGGGCCTGGGCTATGTATGCATCAGAATCAGCAGCAGCAACCTGACCTCAGCCACAACATGCCAGTGATGGCCTCCCCCGAACCTGTGATAACAAAAAGAAAAAGAAAGAAAAGAAAAGAAATTTAATTTCCAAGCATATCTAAAGATCCCAGGAGGGGCAACATTGCCACCACTACCAGAAATGTGGAACCATTATTTTGGGGTGAGCCCATTCTCACCTTTGACAGAGGTTCTGCTGGCCTGTCTTAATGCAACACAGTGATTTACACACACACACACTAGCCATCACTTCCCAGCGAGGCCTGAGCTGTTCAGAACAGTGAACAAGGCCAGATGCAGCTACAGAGCTGGTTCTTGCCTCAGCCTTGGCTGTTCCCACAGGTGAGACTCAGCCTTCCTACTCCTCACTGCTAGGCTCAGGTGAAATGTTCTCCCCTGCAGAGATCACCCACGATCCCCTCCAAAGGCCTCAAACCTTTCCTCCATGCTGCCTAATGTCCTGGCAGATGGGATTGTTAGTTCACTGCCCTCAGATCCTGTTTGGACCTTAAGAACCTCAAGGGCAGAGGCACTTAGACTTACATCCCTAGGGTCAGCCCAGTGGCTGGAACCTGATGGACCCACAGCTAGTGATTTTGACCTGCACTGACATTCTGGCCTGTTCTTTCTCACTTGTGCAAGGTGACCTCTGTAGAGCCTTGTTTCCAAGTCCCAAGTCAGATTTACACAGGACAACTTCAGTGCCAGCTTCCACGAGAGAGCTTTCATAAGCAGGAGAATGGATGGGAATGAGCATTCTCCCCCTCTCCCTACACTCGAGAGACCTGCACGTACCCTCTAGGAATCACATTAAATCAATCAATTAAAAAAACAATAACACGAGAAGAATTTTCATTTTTAGTCCTGAAAGTTCAAAAAAGTTAATCTTGCGTATTTGCTCCTGGCTTAACGCCAGGACCAAATTAGATTTATGAATTTAGCATGATTGCAAGTTAACAGATAATTCCATGTTCTGCAGAGCCAGGGAAAACCTTTAATGTTTAATCAAGGAATGGAATTAGGAGTTATAAGTATGCCTTGCTTGAGAGATGAAAAAACATAAAATAAGAAATACCCTAAAGTCTTCCAATCACAGCTAACTCCCGGCCTGTGTAGCATGCCAAGATAATTCTCCACCACTGTAACTTTGGAAAATGGCTCTTGCCAGGACCAAGGGGGCGGAGGCGTCTTCTTCACAGCCAGTGAAGAAAACCATATGTATTAGTTACTTTTCTCATTGCTATGATAAAATGGCTGACAGAAACAACTCAAGACAGGAACCAATTATTTTGAATGATACTTTCAAAGACTCTCCCTGCATCTCAGTAGGAGGGGCATGGAGGCTGGCAGGGCTGTCCATGGCAGGAGCTTGGGACTTGACTTGTTCATATCTCGACTGGTCAAGAAGCAGAGTGGGACCCAAAGTGGATATCACCTTCACAGCCTGTCCCCCAGAAGCCCACCAGACCACAGTTCCAAAGGTTCCACAACTTTCCAAAACATCACCACCAGCTGGCGACCTAGTGTTCAAATACATGAATCTCGGGGTGGGGGGGGGGGAGACACTTCACATTCCAACCTTGACACTTTGGAAACCAGTAGAAAGAAGCAATTCAAATCCCCTATAGTCCCTGACCATGGCAAGACCCACGGCAATTGCTGTATTAGCTTGTGAGGCCCGTGGCAACAACTACCACACCCTGAGTGACTCATTACCTCATATTTAGGGAGGCTCATAGCCACAGATCAAGGTATGTCTGTAAGACCTTCTCCCTTAGAGGGTGCTAGGAAGAAGGTTCCAGACCTCTCTAATAACTTCCAGAAGTCCTTATTTAGTTTGTAGCAGGATACCTCCAATCTTCGCAGGGCACCTCCCTATGTACATAGTTGACTCTATCAGGTCATGCCCCACTCCCATAGGGTTCCAGAAGCCCAGCTCTCCTCCATAGGCCTGTCCCTCCGAGAGCTCCTCTTTCCAATGGTTCACTTCAGAGCTGGCCTCTCAGGGACAGCAGGTGAGTTTTCCAATGTGTCTGGGTGGCACAGCAGCTAGAAATTCTAGTTCTTCTTTGCAGACTAGTGATACAAGAAGCTAACCTGAACATAATGCATTTATAATTGCCTGCAAGTTGCTCATTACCTTTGCTAGAATTGTGGTTTGACAGGAAGTAGGGTCCCAGGGACATACCAAAGTGGGGGGGGGAAATCTTAAAAGTTGAGGACATTCTATTCACAGCTTTTCTTTTTAGTTGTTCAAAAAATGTCTGGGATCAGATTCCAAGAAGAGAACAAATTAATCCAAATGAGGAACACCCCCACTGTGAGAGAGTGCCATGATGTTCTGTGGCTAGGAAAACAGACCCACAGGATCGTGTTAGGAAACCAGACACTGTGCACAAGTCTAGACAGGAGTCAGGCCCTACTGAGCTGCCACAGCGAAGCAGCAAGAATAGTCCACAAAGCTGATCTCAACACCAAGACAAACACTTGTGCAAGAAATTTCCACAGGGGTTGGGGAGATATCCCAGTGGGCAAAGCATTTCCTGTGCAAGTCTAAGGGCCTGTATTGGGACCCCCAACGCCCATGTAAATGCCAGGGGGAGGCAGGACCTCTCGAGCAAGTTGATTAGCTAGACTAGCTGTATTAGTGAGCTCTGGATTCAGAAGAGAGACCTTGTCTCAGTTAAATAAAGAGACAGACAACTGAGGAAGACCCCAGAAGTCAACCTGTGGCTTCTATATGTATGCACACACATGTGCAGATACACGTGCACACAGGTGTGCCCATACATCTATACATGTGCACACACACCACACATACTACATACACCTACACATGCAGAGACACTCCCATGAACTCCAAAAGCTTGATCCAACCCTCGTGCTCTGCTTCCCTAGACAGCTTGCTTAGTCTTGCTCTGAGAGCTAACACATGGCAGACATGCTCTTCCCTTCCCCAGCTAGAAGGCAGAAGGTGGCATTCACTCACTATTTTCCAGTACAGCCAAGTAATTCATGCTTCATTCCTGGTTTGGTCCCAAGTGAGTTTTCCACCTGCCCTGACCACACACTAAGATGAATTGCTTCTTCCCTGCCCATTTCCCAGCCCACCATCCATCACTGGCCCCTGCATAGCATCCTCAGCAGACAGATACTGGATTCCCTCTGGATTCTCAGTTCCTTCCACAGCATGGTCCCCACCCCAATTCCACCCTACTCCTGCCTCAGCTCTAAACAACCCTGACAGCTGGCTCTGGATAAAAGATGGCTGAGGATTGTGCTCCCATCAGGGGTAGACTAGCTGCAAAATGCAAATCCAGAGTCCCAGAGGGCTGGCTGTCTCTTGGAACACGAGGAGGAGCTGACTTTAGTCCCTAGAGGACTGGATTGCAGCATGGTGACCATGCCCATTGAAGGAGGTCCTATCAATCTTTAAGTGATCCACCCAACGGCAGAGGTCACTGGCATAGCTTCATTCATCAGGTGGGTGGGCTGAAGTAAGAGTCTCAATAGCTGTCCAAGAACCCCCCACACGTGGTATGATGCTGAAGCAACCAAAGCACCTACAATTAGGAAGTTGCATAGAAGGCCTCGCTGTCAACTGCATGGCTGCCACTGGATGTGTGGAGGGCTGGTTCTCTGGGAGTCCTGGGTAGGGACTTCCTCCCATAACTTTCTAGCTAGTCTCCTGCACCAGGCTGGGTCAAGGCTGTTTTCCCACATGACTGCCTCATTCATCTGGCTTCAGCCTTGGCAGGAGGAGGCTGGAATCAGTTCCAATAGGAGGACTGGGCTTGGCTCGGCTAGACTGGACTGTGTTCAGTTGGCCTGGGCTTGGCAAGGGTGCCCTGAGGTCTTGCAGATAGAACAGGAAATTCTCTAACAGCGGGTCTTGGGCCTGGAGGAGTGGGCACAGCCAAACCAGCAGGAATATTGAGGGGCCTAAGGACAGGACAGGGAACAGAGAGCTTCAAGAAGACACATTGTTCTTGACAACACCAAGTATATCCATGACAGCAAAAACAGGGACTCTACAGATGGCACGAGAGCCCCAGGGTACCAGCTGAGTGAAGATGCAGCTTCCTAACTGTCCACTGTTTAGCTGCACAGTGTTAGGTGTCTGCCTTGACATTCTGTTGACAGCCCACTTATGCACGCCTCCTTCCCACCCACCTGGCTGGTGGGCAGCTCTTCTGATGGGTAAGTTGAGGCAGGTAGCCTTCTGCTATAGGAAGAGGGCAGCTCTGACCCTGGTGTCAGCACAGCTGGCCACTGTCAGATATTGGACACCACACCATCTCTGGGGAACAGGCTCATCTTTATGTCTATGAGAGTGGTTCTTCCTCAACCTCCTTCCTTCTAGGAAGAAGTTCCAGAAGGGCCGGTCCTCAGTTGTAGATTATGCCTATGTAGTCAAAGACCCCAAAATGAATGGGTGAGGTGGGAGGGCATGATGGGAGTGATGTCAGTGGAATAGGGTCAGAAAAAGAGAGAATTGGAGAAAGTAACCCCCAAAAGGAGTCCAGCCCAGTCCTCCTATTGGGACTGATTCCAGCCTCCTCCTGCCGAGGCTGGAGCCAAATGAGTGAGTCAGTCACGTGGGAAAACAGCCTTGGTGAGATCATGACATATGCCGGCTGTGAGATCACCCAGACTCAAGTTTAAATTCCACTGTCCCACTAACTGTGTGTCTTTGGGTGAGTTACTTAATTGCTCTGTTTTTCTCATATATGCCAAAGTGAAGAGAATTGCTTTCTGCACAGAATTCTGAAGGTTGACTGGAATAACATCAGAAACCCCAGGTACATAACACACAAGTGAGTTCTTTCTTCACCATCCCCAGGTTCATTGTCCGAAAGTCAATGCCAGGGAGTTGTAACAGACACCCAGAGAATTGAAGGCTGGAGGGACAGGTTCAGATGGGAGCTAGACTGTCTTCTAGAAGAGAGGCAAGAAGGAAGAGAAAAGAGAGAAGGTTTGGGGCTGGGGCAATGGCTCAGCACTTGCCACACAAGTGTGAATCTGAGTGTGGATCTCCAGCACCCACATAAATGCCATCATGGCCAAACACACCTGTAATCTCAGCACTACTGAGGTAGAGATAAGCAGATCCCTGGAGAAGGCTGATTAGATCAGCTGAATCACCGAGCTCTGGGTTCAGTGCAAGACCCTGTCTCATAAATCTGATGGAGTGTGATACAGGAAGACACCCAATGATGATGTCAACTTCTGACCTCCACATACATGCCCATAACACACACACACACACACACACACACACACACACACACACACTTATGAAAAATGCCAAGAAAAAAGAGAAGGGGGCAGAAGAGTTTGCTCAGTGGTTAAAGGCATGTGTTTGCAAAGTCTGCTGCCCAGGTTTGATTCCCCAGTACCCACATAAAGCCAGTTACACAAAATGGTACATGCATCTGGAATTTGTCTGTAGTGGGAAGAGGCCCTGGCTTGCCCATTCATTCTCTCTCTCTCTCTCTCTCTCTCTCTCTCTCTCTCTCTCTCTCTCTCTCTCTCTCTCTCTCAATAAATAAAATATAAAAAGAAAAACAAGAAAGGAGACCTAGGAGGTGGCACAACTCCCTCTCCCTGCCCTAGTCAAGGGCAGCCCTTGGTGCTGGGATGAACGGTTCACACTCATCTTCTCCAAGCTCATCTAACTCTCTTTCCCTTGCAACAGGGCTCTGGGTAGTGGATGCCAAAAGAAGACTCTAGATTGATGGTTTATGAGCCATCTCCGCTGCAGCCGAACAATAACAGGATAATTATCGGCTGATGTCATTTACTGCATTGATGGCAGGTCCTGTGCCCAGGGATGGTCACAGCCCCAGCCTCTCTAATGACCCAGAGAGCAGAGAAAAAGATGCCATTATTCTGTTTATGGAGAATTAAAATAAATCTGGTCTGAGGAGAAGCCATCCGCTCTTTGGCTCTTCCTATAAGCAATTACCTGCAATTTTGCCGCTTCAGGAAAGCGAGTCACTAGTATTTGAGAACCCAAACCATTACATGCAACCCGAGCAGGCCCAGAGGAGATTAACCAGAGTGTTTTTCTCAGGATTTCATCCACCTCACTTCCTTTCATTTTGAGTTCAATTTACAGCCTACGCAGCCCCTCACAGGTGCAAAGAAGAGAGTGTGTGTGTGTGTGTGTTTGGGGAGACATAAGGGTTAATTGGAAAATTCTGTAAACCACCTTTAGCAAAGGGGAGGCAGCCTACTGGCCCATGAGCACAAATTTTCCCATCTCTGGCTGTTTTGAGGCTCTGGAGACTTATTGTTGGTTTTGCACATTTGTGCATACATTAAAGTTCTTTAGGTTATGGGCAGCTGTTCTCAACTACTCTCCTGTCACCCAGTGATGTCTTAGGATCCAGTGCCAACCAAGGTGTGTTGTAAGTCAACGTTTACTACTCAGTGTGAAAAAAAATACCGAGGTTTGCATTTTCCTAAAAATGAATTTAAATGGAATGAAAATGATCTTAATGCTATTCCACACACTCACTAGGATATATTGAATTTAGTGGAAGAGAAGAGGTTGGCTTTAGGGCCAAATCCTGGAAATGACAGACCCCCACAGCCTTCCCATGCTCTAGTAAATGCTACTGTGATACTGATTTAGAGACACCGGTGACAGCAAAAATTTGTGGATTGGTTCATTTTGAAAGAATATCTTGCTTTCTTGATTTCTCCACCCATCCAAAGGTTGTTATGTATCAACTTGAGGACACTTACGTGGCAGTGTTCAGTAATTGTATATCATTCTGATATGACAATCACCTTGCCCAAGACTCTGCTGGATCATTACTCCAAGTTCTTGGCAAGTATATCAAAGTGCTGAAAGTCCCTCTTAAGGGCCTGGACTGTGAAAGATGTCATTGCAGGAAACCTGAGGCCCATCGTAGCCTTTGGCAGGACAGCGGCTAATCTAATGAAGCTCATGGCGTTATTGGCTTTGGATTTGTACAACTGGCCCCATCTGCACAAAGACCACTTAAAGGACATGGGGCTGAGACATCTGCCTGCCCTTGCTCACCATAAGATGCACCTGCTGAGATGTGTAATCATCAGAGTGGAGATTCATTTCTCTTTGGTACCCAGGAAGGACCATGGCAGAGACCCTCCACTGACAGACCAACACAAATGAATGAAAACTCAAAATCTCCATCTCTGCCAGCGTCATGCTTGTGTCTTCCGCAGCTCACTGTGGAAGCAGAGCGTTCAGGAGCATCCTGGCCTCTACCCACTAGATGCCACTAGAACTCCTCCAACTATGACAATCACACCTGAAGGCAGGTCCCCAGAGCTGCAAATTCCCTTTCCCTCTTTTTCTCTGTCTGTCCAGCCACTTAATTCTCACTTCTCTTCCTGCCCTGCGGGTGGCCAATCTGTATCAGTTCCTCGTGTGCTTTATCTACAAAAATAATAAGTGGAATGGTGGCCCCAGAACAGATATGCCTCATACAAATCTCTGCAACCACCAAACCTGATTTGGAGATGGGGGAGTGTTTGTAGATATAATTAAATTAAAGACCTTGAGATGATAGCGGATTCTCAATTACCCTGGTGAAGCCTCAATCCAATGACAGTGACTTCATAAGAGATGAGAAATAAAGGCACACTGAGAGGAGTCCATGCAATGGGCTAGGAGTGAAACAAACACAAGTCAAGAAGCCACATAATGCCAACACCTACCAGGAGCTGGACCAGGGAAGGAAAGATGCTACTACAGACCCCCCCAAGGGAGTGCAGCCTGCCGGCACCTTGCTCACAAATAGGCAGACTCCAGGACTATGAGAGAATATATTTCCATTGGTTTTTTCATTTGTTTGTCTGTTTCTTTTTAGTTTTTTGAGGTAGGGTCTCACTCTAGCCTAGGCTGACCTGGAATTCACTGTGTAGTCCCAGTATGGTCTTGAACTCACAGAGATCACAGAGATCCTCCTACCTCTGCCTCCTGAGTGCTGGGATTTAAGACATGCACCACCATTCCCAGCTATATTTTCATTTTTTAAGCCCTCCAGTTTTGGCAATTGCTGTAGAAGCTCTAGGAACCTAATATACTCTATGAATATAGGTAGGTATATTTTCTTCATGAAATATAATATCTTTATGGTCCTGCACTTTGGTTTTTAGCTCAATTTTTTATTTGAGAATTCTTTTCATGTGAACATGATTTTACTTGTGCATTATGGATTAAAACATTGCTGATCATTTGCACATGGTTCTGTAAATTGGGCTGGGCTCAGCAGGGATGCACATTCTGCTCCCCACCACCACCACAATCTGCTGAGGTTGGGTCTTCAAGGCTGCCTTCCAACTAACACATCTGGTGCCTCAGCTGGGATAGCTAGGATACCTGGGGAATGTTGGCATCTCATGCTCTCCACATGGCTTCTCCACATGAAAGCTCATGCAGCCTCATAGCATGTGGCTGGGTTACAAGTAGTGTTTCATGCAAGCAAGTCTCAATATGCAGACACTCATGAAGCTCACACTGTACTATGCTTTCATTGACCAACCTAGTCAATGTGCAAGTCCAAAACCAATGCAAAAGCCAGCTACACTGTAATAATAGTCTTGGAAGGCATGGTTCCTTAGAGAATGTAAAAGTCAAAGTCTATCAGAAGAATGTCATGCTTTTTCCCCTTGAGTAACTTTAGGCATATAAGCATATAGGCATATAAGACAAAGACGCCTCCATATTCTTTTTAAAATATTTTAATGTATTATTTGAGAGAGATAGAGAGTTTGGGCAACCAGGGCCCCCTGCCACTTCAATGAACTACAGATGCATGTGCCACTTTGTGCATCTAACTTTACATGGACCTGGGAATCAAACTTGGGACATCAGGCTTTGTAAGCAAGCACCTCCAACCACTGAGCTATCTCTCCAGCCCCCTCATTCTTTTTAATAGCAGAATAGTATTTCAATGTCTAGAGGGATAATAATTTATTTAACTAATCACATAATGTATTATTATATCATATTAAATGTTTAATATACATAATATATAAATATATTTAATATACCTCACATTAAAAATAATGATATGAGTACCAGAAGGATGGCACACACCTGTAATCCCAGCACTTAGGTGGCTGAGGTAGGAAGATCACAAGTTCAATGCCAGCCTGAGGTACTTATTTAGTTAGAATCTGTCTCAAAAACAAACAAAAAACCATCAATGCTGTGAAAGTATTCTGCATTTATATCATTTTGTACATCTGTGAGAATATCCATAGGCTAAATTTCTATCAGTGGTGTTGCTGCCAAACAGCTTGTGAGTGCGTGATTTTGATGGCCGCTGACTGACTAATCGCCCTCCACAGAGTTGATACTGATTCCCTTCCCATCTGCAGGGTGTGAAAGCAATTGTTTCCCCACAGCCCAGGAGTTCCAGTCATCAGACGCTTTCATTTTTGCCAGTGTGATAAGTGGAACACAGGATTCCTCTCTGGTTTTCTTATGAGTGAGAGCAAATTTGTTTGCCCACTTTTTATGAACTATCCATTTTTCCCCTATGGATTATGATTATTTCCTTTGGCCATTTTTGGAGTATAGTTGAGCTTTATCTTCTAATTTTAAAGATCTAGTTACATTTAAAGTAATTTAGCCTTTTGTTCATGAGAAACGAATTGATGTATTCTTTTGATTTGAAAATGTAGCTTTATGGGGTGTCATGGCTTGGGGAAAAAAGTCTTCTCCAGGCAATGTTCATAGGTGGGAATTTGGACAGTGTGGTTGCTTGTGCATATAATCCAACACGGAGGGTGGGGCAGAGACAGGACGATGACTGGGCTTCCTGGTCAGCCAGTCTAATAAAAAAGGCAGTTCTTGAAATTTAGAGAGAGATTCTGTCTCAGGGGAACGAGACAGAAGAGAGATGGAGGAGAACACCGACATCCTCCTCTGGCCTCTGCATGTGTACCCATGGGACTCATAATCTGTACACACATGTGTATACACCACATACACACACTCACTTACCCCAGTGCTGCACACAATACAATAAGTAAATAAATACATACATAAATAAATGAAAATAAGGTGGAGAGTGAGAAAGACACCTAACCTTGCCCTCTGGCCTCCACACATGCACACACATGTGGACCTGCACCTGCACACATGAACACACATGTGGACCTGCACCTGCACGCATGAACACACATGTGGACCTGCACCTGCACGCATGAACACACATGTGGACCTGTACCTGCACACATGAACACACATGTGGACCCGCACCTGCACACATGAACACACATGTGGACCTGCACCTGCACACATGCACACACATGTGGACCTGCACCTGCACACATGGATGCACATGTTCATATATGAACATACATGAACACACATGTGGACCTGCACCTGCACACATGAACACACATGAACACAAAAGCACACACCAGAAATCCTATCTTTCACATATACTAATTTCCCTTATCGATTTAAGTTCTATTTTGTTCCACTGATCTGTCTGTTCATTCTTACTCAGTAGAATATTTTTTTAAGTAACTCAACCATCCAGGCTCTTGGCGGTACTTGCCTATAATCCCGGCACTTGGGAGAGTTTGGCAGGAGGATCACAAGTTTGAGGCCAGACTATGGTACATAGTACATTCAAGGTTAGCCTAAGTGACATAGCAAGACCCTGCATCATAAAGACAAAGAAGTGCCGAGCTCTCAGTGCATTCATACTAGGCTGGAATGCCCAGCTTGTTAATTTTATCTGGCCATTCATTAAGTCTGTAGATCCACTTGAGGAGCGTCATCTTGGTCTTCACATGTCCTTTCTGTCCCCTCTTGTCCTGAATCTGATCATGCTGAACCAAATTAATTTGTCAGTGTCTATGTCTGCTGATGTCATTCCTCTAGTGGGAGCGCTTGGCCTGCCAGCCGGCCTCCGGCTGGCCTGTGGAGCAGGGCTAAATGAGAGCTGATGTGTTTTGGAGCAACATGGGAGCAGATGAGTGGAATAACAGATGTGTAGTCACGGGACCCAGAAGAATTGACCCAAGGGTGCCAGTGGCCAATTTCGTGAACCAAGTGTGAGGTCAAAAGGACACTGGTAGGCAGGAGTGTGGAGAGCAGAGGGCCTGTAAAGTGAGTGGCTAGAGATCAGGTGCTCCTTACCTGTAATCCACGGCCTGCCTTGAGGCTGGCACTGGGCCACAGCCAGCTTGATAAAGGTCAGAGCATGGAACTCTCCTCAGGAGAGAGGGCTGCAGTGCAGGCTCTTGATCAAGACTGTTTGGAGAGAGTACCGCTCTAGGAAGGGGTTCTGGGGTGGGAGCCAGATTCCTGCGGTTCTAGTGATCAAACCATAACCCCCTCTCAGGGACAAGGTGAGCACATTTCTTTGTTCTCTCCCTCCAGAGTCAGGGCTGAACTAGAGCGTCTCTGAGATCCTCTCTAAAGTAGTGTGTTGGCTCTTCCATTGCTTTCCCTGCTATGAAGATGGGTTCCGAGTAATTTTCTCAGTCATTTGAAATCTAGTCAAGGCCAGGGTTTAATATCATGTGGGAAGGTTGGGCCCCTCCTACCAAAATGAGTCCTTCAATCTAATGGCACCCAACCAAACAGAACCCTGGAAAGAAATCAAGGTCATGGTCTAGCCTAGCATTCCTACAACAGCACCGCCCACTCCCTTTCAGGAGCTCTGGGCCTCATCCATATTGGACTTTTGTTTTTCCATATTGATGATTTCTGGCTTCTGTTTTCATTCACACATTGTTCGCCCCCCTCCCCCCAGGACCCAGCCCCTCTGGACTCCTCTTCCTCATCCCTTAGCCAGATCCACGCAGCCCTTCATCACCTGCTTTGGCTTCTATCTCGTCCTTCATTCCTCTTATTGTCATTGAGCTTTGGAACTGGAAGGAGAAGGGACCTGAAGGGATGATGAGAAGGGATGATGTCATGTAAAACAGGTGACAAGTTACAGTGGGGACAAAGGAGGACTCTCCCTGGGACCTGAGGTGTGAGATGAATGTAGCTTTATCCATTGCTCATGGCACTCATTTCTCTTCCTTTCTTCTGGTCTCCCTCTGGGCAGCTTCTTCTCTTGAAGTCTCATCTCGCTGGTCAGGAGAAATGGCTGCCCCAGACACTGCCTAGATGGATGCCAGCCTCGCTGCCCTCTGCTAGCTGCTACCTCATTTTGTTGGCTTTCCTAAAAGAAGGAATATGGTTTCTTCTGAATAAGGGACTTAAGTCATAGATGGTGGGTAGCTTTAGGATGAGCCAGCGGTTCTTAAATCTCTTCCCCAGAGAGGAGAGGGCAATTTATGCAGTGGTTTGGAGTCAGCCAGTTGCTCAGGGCCGAGGGCTGTTTCTTTGGAAGGGAATGTATATGCAGAAGCTTTCCACATGATGAGTACTGGGCCCCCTCAGAAGGCAATCATACTTCTGTAGGTGTGGTGGCCCATGTTTGTGATCTAGGTGCTCAGGCAGCTAAGGTAAGGAGGGTTTCAACTTAAAAGCCAGCCTTGATTACATAATAAGGCAGAACCTCAACAACAATAAAAGTCCCTTCTTGTGGTATTTCTACTTCAGAGTTCAACTCTATGTCTGTCTGGTTCATACTTTATAAATATGACTGGAAGATTGTGTGCATCCCTGTCCTGTCCCTGGACCTTCCTTGGCTAGTTTACACATTCTTTCACTCCGCCTTGGGCTGCCTCCTCCCATCTTCTGAGCCAGATGCTAACTAGTGCTTCCAACTCCATGTGCCAAAGAACCTCATCGGCCCTTTAAATGTCAAAGCCAGCCTGTTTAAAAACCATGGATAAATGTGTGTTCTTGCTGTGGTCCTGACTGCTGTCTCAGATGAGACCTTCAGCATTGTTGTGACAGCAACTGCCAGAGGGGCCTTCTGTGCCAGCCTGTCACCCAAGAAGCCACAACCTGCTGAAAACACCATTTAATAGTGTTTAAAAATGACAATGTAAAATGGAAATGTGTGTAAGCTGTAACCTAGAAACGCTGTCTCTAGGTCTATATGCCAGGGCTGTTCCTGCATGTGCTCGGCTTGGGGCTTGGAAAGGTTTGTCACTGCCTATCACTGTGAGGGTGCAAAGGCTGGAAGGCAAAATGAGTTCCTCTGTGTTCACAGGATAGAAGAAAATGAATGGACCAGATCCATCTATCAATATGGGCAAGGAAGTCTCCATAGACTGATATGTACACTCTGTTTAGCATTCGAGTGAAAATTTCAAAACAGGAAAAGTAAGTAATATATCTTTACTGATTTATGTGTAGGTATTACAAGATTATAAATACACTAAATAGACTAGAAAGAAGGGAATTTCACTTACGATCCAAATTGCTTCTGTAAATGTAGTATGTAGTACTAGAATGGGTGACAGAAATCTTTGCCTTTAATTGTAAGGTTATAAAGGGGTGTGTGTGTGTATGTGTGTGTGTGTGTGTGTGTGTGTGTGTGTGTGTGTGTGTGTGCAAGAGATCTATGAAACAAACATGTGAAACTTTTTGTTTGCTTTATTATCTAGGGAAAACACAAGTCCTGTGAAAGTCCAGCCAACAAAGAGCTCAGCTTGCTAGGAGCACCCATCTTATTGAGAACTAACACTTCTTAAAAATCTGTTCAACAAGGGACCCACAGCCACAGCCATTCAATCAACACAGGATAAGCCAGTGAGACAGAAAGCAATGATTCTCGACACAAAAACCCCTAAACTCACAATATTAAAGCAGCCTTAATACTCACCCACCATGACTCAGGGAACTGAGCAGAAGAGAGGGCAGAAAGATTGTGAGAGCTGTGGTGGGAGAGATTTTCAGAGGCATGGCACCCCTCAGTAACAAGACACTTGGGTCAGGAGAACTGAGCTGAATACTAGGCTCTCCATGGTCCCCTGTCACAAGGACTGATCCAGACGACCCCTGGAGGAGGTTATCCAGCTGACTGGGGATGTGGAGGGGGGGCAATGAGGAATTAGGGATAACAACTCATTGTTGTCCCACTAAACAATGTAACTCATTATGGACAATTAAAAAAAAGAAGCAAACAAAAAATATTTTCAAAGGACTGGCGGGATGGCTCAAGTGGATCAAGCATGAGCTGCACATGCATGAGGACCCGAGTTCAGATCCCTGGACCCACGTAAATGGAGGGTGTAATGGTGCTTGCCTGTAACCCCTGTTCTGGAGAGACAGAGACGGGGAATCCCTGGGGCCCACGGGGTAGCTGGTGAGGCTCAATTGGCAAGCTATAGGTTCAACCAGAGGCCCTGCATCCAAGAACAAGGTGACAACTGATATAGTGAGTACCAAATGTTGAGTACCAAACTCTGGCCTCCACACACATTCATGTGCACCCACACGACACCCACACATATATGAACAAGCATACACACATGCATACCCACCACATAAAAAAAATCTATGTTTTGACATTAGTTCAGGGTCTTTAAAGGAGCAAATTCATTCATACATTTTTCAAAATAGGAAATTACTAAAATAATTTACTTTAGGTGCCTGCCTCACCTACCACACCCGGAGACCCTCAAACTCCTCATGCCCTTTCTTAGCATTTGGAGTTGCTTCTTTCCTCTGCTTAAATGGCTCCTTTGGCATTCAGAGTAAGACACGAACTTCCTGAGAGAAGAATATCTAACTCACAACCACAGTCCTTCTGTCCCTCATCCCATCCTCCAAATATTACTTTATTTCACTTTTTCTTAAACCAAGTCAGTGCTTACATTTATCATAGCTATGTAAATACTGAGGACTGCTAACCAAAGATCTTTATTGTGATTTATCTCCTTTCTCGCACAATCTCACTTATCTTAGATTAATAGCTGCCTTTTAAAAAATGTTTAGTGTTCTTACAGGAACCTGACGTTAGTCAAATATTTATTCAGCTTTCTAAAATCAATTTTTGAAATGTTAGCCTATAACCCACTGCTTAGTAATGGTAGAAAAATCACTGCAGGGTTTGAGCAAGAAACCTTGATCCTGGAGCATACATACATATTAGGAGTACTACACACTTCACATCTCCAACTTCTGTTGACCTTTTAAAAAACATCTTTCACCCTGCTATATTTATTGAATGTAAATGGTTCCCACTTCTTTGATCAGACCCCAATACCCTATGGGTGCTTTGTAAGAAAGAGTGCATAGGAAGGTTCTGAGCCCTGGCAGATGCTATACTAACTGAGCACATCCTCAGTTATCTAGATGGATGGATTGATAGATAGATAATAGATAGATAGATAGATAGATAGATAGATAGATAGATAGATAGATAACAGATTAATAGATTCTGGGCTCTATATAAATTTCCAAGTTCCCTTCTCTCATAGATATGAAGGCATCCATACATAGGAGTTTCAGTTTTTGTTATAGTAAGAGATTGGAATGTCTGTCTGTTTATTTGTATGTTACATCACTTCTCTGACCTCAGACTTTTATAAAGACTCTGGGTGCCTTGATCTGAAATGTTATGGGATATATCATGGTTAGTTCCTTTATTTCTCTATTTTTCTTGTATCCTGATGACTTACTTAGTCTTCCAGAAAGACATCTCCTTAAGCTATGAGTGTTTTCTTTAACTATTTTTTTTGATGATTTATTTTACTAAATTTGGTCTACTTGGTTTCCTGGAGCTACTATGAATGAAAAATTTTATAGCTCTTAAAGTGATTCTCTGATTTTCTCATCTTTTATTCTTTCTACATTGGAGCTACTTTGAAGATTTCCCATGTCCTCACCTTTCTGTTGGCTCTGATTTAATCTGTAAGGGTAGTTTCTTGTTCTCTGTGCCTTTTGCTTTATTGATTGTTCCTTCCCTTGTACCTCTGAAATAAGAATCTCAGTGGGGGTTGTTATATTTTCCTCCATTCCTTACATTTCTCTATTTCCCCTGCATTTCTTTTCTCCTTTTTGTTGACTATTTGTTTAGTTTATATCCCTTGAATATTCATGTTTCTTGAAAATGTTGTATCATTCCCTGTATTTAGGGTAACATAATCAACCCAGGGGTGAAAACTCAAAGACCATCCAATACAGCGTCCACGAGTCAATGTGGTTTTGTAAGTTTACTTGAAAGAAATATAACATTCGGGTATTCAGTCTCACTGCCACATTTCATGAGCAACATAGCCCCAAATGGCTAGTATTATTGCATTAGATAGCATGGGTCCAGTACATTCCCATCATCACGGAATGTTCTAGAAGACCACTCTGCTCAAAGGAATAAACAAACAAGGTGATTTTCACAGTCAGTCTTCATAGTTGCAACCCTACTTGCTGTAACAGTATCACATATCAAGGTCTGCTAGCCACACTGACAAAGAAGGGGTGTTCAGCTCCTCTGTTTTTAGGAGTCATTGGGGAATTCTTCACTAGGTGGTCCACCTGTGCTCACTCTTTCCAAATCAATGTCTGTTCATCTCCCCAGACTCCAAATGTTTCAGGGCTATGCTTCTGGTTATTATTCATCAATTTCACTCTCTTAAGCTGCTGAAAACAATACCTGGCATCCAACAATATCCACTTTCCCATTAAGTGCCCGCTGCTAATTGATCACAGCCATATCAGGCCTTGAGAAACTTTCTGGTTAGCATTGGAGTGAGAAAATCTTGACCCAGAGATGACTGGCAGGAGATATAATATTCATTGTCCCAGGGCTCAGAGGACTATTGAAAGGTTACCACATGGCATTGCAATAAGAAGGAAGACTCTTCACATGAGGTCGAAATGCCCTGCCACAAGCACCATCAATGTCAACAACCCAGGGCCCAGTGCATAAATAACCCAAGGGAGACTCACAGTGTGTGTGTTCAGGGATCTTGGTCATTTTGTATATGTTGTACATTGCAGATATGATCCACATAGTAGGTGATGAATTAAGATTCATTGAGTAATGTCAATTAATGGGTGACTAATCAAAATGGATTGCAGGCTTTACTAATTAGAAACTTCAAACTTTATTCATATATATACATATATGTATATATAAGTGTGTATATATACATCATTCAAATCTTTTTTTTTAAATTTATTGTCCATAATGAGTTACAACATTTAGTGGGCAAACAATGAGTTGTTATCCCCAATTCCCCGCTGCCCTCCCCTCCCCTCCCCCTCCACTGGATAACCTCCTCCATGGGTCGTCTGGATCAGTCCTTGTGACAGGGGACCATGGATAGCCTAGTATTCAGCCAGGTTCTCCTGGCCATGCCTCTGGACAATCTCCCCCACCACGGCTCTCACAATCTTTCTGCCCCCTCTTCTGCATAGTTCCCTGAGTCGTGGTGGATGAGTATTAAGGCTGCTTTAAGGTTGTGAGCTTAGGGGTCTTTGTGTCGAAATCATTGGTTTCTGTCTCACTGGCTTATCCTGTGTTGATTTAATGGCTGTGGATACATCATTCAATTCTTTTCATAGGGTATATGTAGCTATAGTTATTATACAGGGAATTAGCATCTTTGAGTCCCTATAGTATGCAGTTGAGTGTGGAGTCATTTCCAAACATGCTGCATTCAGTCCTGATTCTATTTCCTACTGCCTATAAAACTGTGGGTATGTTCTCAGTGCTTAAGTTTCCTCACCTGTACAATACAGAGAATGGTGGTGTCTATGTCACAATGTTGCTATGGGGATTAACTAGATCTATACCTGAGGGATGCTTAGAAACGTGCCTGGCATGTGGGACACATTCAAATATTATTAACTCTCTGCATGTTTGTATTTCTAGGTGGAAACCAGGCTTCCAGTCCGTTTCGACCTCAGTAAACCAGGGCTGAGATGGCTCAGTGGTTAAAAGTACTTGCTGCACAGGCCTAATGACCAGAGCTCCGATTTCCAGAACCTACTTAAAGCTGAGCGCAGTGGGACGGATGGTCCGTAAGGTCTGTAATCCCCAGGAGCAATGGGAGGCAAAATCCAGAGATCCTAAAGCTTTGGGTCAGCATTTGCAATGCTCAACAAGAGAAAACCTGTCTCAAAATGGAAGGTGAGGACCAACATTGCAAGATCATCTCTGACCTCCACACAGGTATCATGCTACGTACACATTACACACACACACACACACACACACACACACACACACACACACACACAAAAAAAAAAAAAAAAAAAAAAAAACCACATAAAATCTGTCACACCATGAGTGAAATAAAATAGAGGTGTGAGACTTGGGTTTTGATTTCTACTGCAAAATCACTGTGATTCAATTGGGGCTAATTAGTCCCTGTCAGCCTGCCACATGAGGTGTGAATGAGGTTTCAATAAATCAGCAGACATGCAAAGCCATGTTATTCTGCTGGGGAGGTGGGTGAGATGGGCTAGATGGTGGCTGGGACAAAGAAAGGAGAGGTCAGGAGCAGCTGACCATGTCTTGGTAGCAAGAGCAGGTGGCAGATTGGATTTTTCTTGGTGTTCAGATGAGCAGTAAGGAGACCAGAAGACCCCTCGTGCTCTGTGAGCTTCCTGCTTCTCTCATCACTGTCCAGACTGGAGCCATATGCTTGGCTTCTTTCTCTCTGGGAGACCTGGCCTCCTGTGCTTCTGGCAGAGGAATAGGAGCTTCTCAAACAACTTTGTTCTGAAGCCAAACTCATAAATGTATCCCTGCACCCCTGCCAATGAAGTGGTCCTAACATCACGTCCAAGGTCAGGCCCCCAGCTATTAAAACTGGTTCTTTCCTCCCAAGAAGTCCATGAGAGGAGTCCAGGCAGACAAATGGAAGCCCCTGGATGGAAGTATTATGTCCAGGCTTGTGAGACTCCTCCTCAGCACTGCTCCCCATCACACATAGAAGAGGGGGTGGCCTGTGGACCTTGTGCTTTCCTTCCACACTAACAGCCATTGAAGGACAACAGCTTGAGTTTCAACAGGAAGCACCAGAGTGGGAGAAAAGATGGGGTCCCTTGGGTGAACCTTTAGTGTTAGATTTCCTGGGAATACAAGAAAGCAAATGATGGTGATGATGATGTGTTTGTGTGTGTGTGTGTGTGTGTGTGTGTGTGTGTGTGTGTGTGTATCTCACTATAGAGTTCAGACTGACCTTAAATTCATTATAGAGTTCAGGCTGGCTTTGAGCCTCCCACCTTGCCTTTCCAGGAGCTGCAGTTACAGGTGTAAATAAGCAAAAAGTCAACCCAGCCTTATTGTGGGATTTTGGTTGTTTTTGAGTTGTGGTCTCACTCTAGACCAGGCTGACCTGGAACTCACTCTGTATGCCAGACTGGCTTTGAGCTCATGGTGATTCTCCTACTTCTGTCTCCCAAGTGCTGTGACTGAAGGTGTGTGCTTCAGTGCCTAAAAGCAAATCATCTATAACAAGTTTTTCAGCCAACTGTCCACAGCATGACAATATACGGCCTCATGCCTATCCCTTTCCTTTTTCAGCTGGTAGACTTGTCTACCACTCCTGAATTCAAGAGCAGAGACACTAGACTTCTGTTGGAGTGCCCTCCTCTGCATGGACACAGAAACCTCACCAGGTTGTAAGGAAGTGAATCCTTGGTAGAGAGGTTCAGACCATGATCTTGGTTGCAAAACAGAACCAGGTATGAATATAAGTTTGCTGTTTATTAGCATGGTTGGTTGTTTCCAGATTTCATTGTGTTTTCCCCATAAATAAGAATAAAAATGTGTCCAAGCCATAAACTTACAGTATTAGTGAAGGATAACTATAAACTTCCACAGGGCTTCCATTTTTAGCAAATAGGCATATAGCAAAGTCTTAAGTCTCTTGAGGAGTGGAGGAGGTTCAGCATTCTGGATCAAATATATGCAAATGTACATCTCTAGGTAGTGAGAAATGATAGCCCCTGAAATTCAGGTTAACTATGACCTCATAGCTACCCTGAGATAAAGATAGCATTACCCAAGTAGTTTGAATCTTTCATGACTCATTGGATACAGTTTATGAACCCTTAAGATCACATTAGACATAGAGTTGAAACTGAGTCTCCAGCCTGAATTGAGACCGTGAATGTCTAAAAGAGAAATAAATATTCCTGCTCACTCAGGGAAAGGACAAGGAGCCTCTTCTATGACCTTCCTCCCAACTCTGGGGTTTGGAAAGGGCTTTCTCTTAATAGTGTTTGTAGCTATGACCCTGGCCTCACTTAGATTTGGAATTTACATTTACTGTATCTGTTTAGAAAATTAACATAAAACAATCTCTGGCTGGAATATCCCCAAAGCTTAAAGCAAAACAAAATCAAATTCAATATAACTTCAATGGGTTGTACAGGACCCTCAGAAGGCCCTGCCAAGAGGCTGGAGAAATGGCTAAGCAGTTAAGTGCAATGTGCAAGCATGAGGGCCTATGGGAGCCAGAACTCACATAAACTGCTGGGCTGTAACTCAAGTACCTCAAAGTGGAGCAGAGACCAGGTAATCACCCAGGCTTGAGAAAATCAGAAGGATCAGGTATGCACAAGAGACTCCAGCTTAAACAACAAGAAAGATTGAAGAGCAACGGAGCAGGACAGATGATGCTCAGCTGTGGCTACTGCAAGTGAGCGTACTCCACTGGAGGTGAGCATCCCCCACTGCAGGCGACCATCCTCCACTGCAGGCGAGCATCCCCCACTGCAGGCGAGCATCCTCCACTGCAGACGAGCATCCTCCACTCCAGGCAAGCATCCCCCACTGCAGGCAACCATCCTCCACTGCAGGCGAGCATCCTCCACTGCAGGCGAGCATCATCCACTGCAGGCGAGCATCCCCTACTGCAGGAGAGCATCCTCCACTGCAGGAGAGCATCCCCCATTGCAGGCGAGCATCCTCCACTGCAGGCGAGCATCA
>PVHP010005390.1:0-65573 GCA_004024765.1 Zapus hudsonius
CATTATTTAGTGGGCAAACCATGCGTTGTTATCCCGACTTCCCCAATTCCCCCCCTCCCCATCCCTGATCAGTTGTATATCCTCCTTCGTGGGCTGTCTGTATTAGTCCTTGTGGCAAGGGATCCTGTATATCTTAGTACTCATCCCGGTCTTCCTGGCCCAAGTGTGTTGTTACTGATGGGTGCTATGCCTCTGGACCTTCTCCCCCACCACGGCTCTCACAATCTTTCCGCCCCCTCTTCCGCTCAGTTCCCTAAGATTTTAAATCACTCCATTCTTATCTTTAGAGACCATTTGTTTTTCCTCATTTTATTCCAGCCACTATGTGAAAGACCACACATTCTAAATAAGAAGGAAATTTGTGTTTTCTTTCTGAGGTCTTTTGTGAGGTTTAATGCAAATTTCGCAATACTTTTGTTAATTTTTTTAAGGGCTTTAGTTTTAAGATTTGACATTTGGGGAATGGATCTTACTGCTAAAAGGGGCTGTGGATAATTAGTCCCCAGGGGAGATTGGGAGAGGCCTCTTACCTTGTTAAAAATGACATCTTCAGTTAAGCTGTATAAGGAATTAGAGCAGATTTCCCCTATGAAGTGTTACCATCGAAATCCATCGGCTTCATTCACCACCGCAAGCAAGGTAATAAATATTGAATGTGACTCTTTAGTCACAGGTTACCTGCCCCAGTTCTCGCTCTGTGACTGCTTTGGACCTGGTGTTCTATTGCAGTTGATGAAGTGAAGCAGTGGGCTCATGTCAGCCTCCAGTTGACTTCCTTTATTTCAGAGTAAAATGCCCCTCAAATCAGTCATCCATAAAAGTATAGACATAGTGCCAAGCAGTTGGTGAAAGGCTTGGCTCCCATGCATGAAGACCTGAGTTCCATCCCCAAACTCACATAAAGCTATGGGGTGGGATGTCACACACTTGTAATCCCAGCACTAGGGAGGTAGAGACAGGTGGATCCCCGAAGCTTGCTAGCCAGACAGTCTAGCCTGATTGATGAGTTCATGGCCAATGGGAGAGACTCTGTCTCAGTGGAAGTGAATGATGCTCCCGAGCAATGACCCCCACAGAGGCCCTCAGTCCTCCACACGAGCATACCTGTACCATCCACACACCCGCATATGTACTCATGTGCACAAATTTTTAAATGTGTAGATAAGTGATCAAGAAATCACACATTCTGAGCTGGAGAGATGTCTCAGTGGTTAAGAAACTGCCTACAAAGTCGAACAACCCGGGTTTGATTCCCCAGTACTCACACAAAGCCAGATGCACAAAGTGGCTCATGCATCTGGAGTTCATTTGCAGTGGCTGGAAGCCCTGGTGTACCCATTCTCTGTTGGTCTCTCTCTCCTTCAAATAAACAATTAATTAAAACAATACCACACATTCTTGGCATGGAAAAAGTTACAGCCTTACCCTGACATATTAGTTTTACACTAACTGCAATGATAATAGCATCCAATTATTCTCATTCATGACCAGTAATCACCACTATTCATATTTCAGAAACTCTTGAGGTCAATGGGAATGAGGATATGTGCGTGTGTGCGTGTGTGTGTGTGTGTGTGTGTGTGTGTGTGTGCGCGCGTGTAGGCCAGACGTCATTGTGTGTCTTCCTTAATTATTGCTCTTTACCTTATTTTTTGAGACAATGTCCCCTAGGGACCTGCTAGTCTATGTCTCCTCTGTGCCAGGATTATACGTGTGCACCTTGATGCCTGGCCTGCTTATACGGGTGCTGAAGATCTAATCTCAGGTTTTCATGTTATATTGCAAGTATTTTGCCCACTGAGCAATCTCTGCAGCCTTTTAAAAGTGTTTTCAAGTGGCTTGGTGCAGCCCACATCCGTTGAAGGGCAGAAGGATGTTGCTTGGTAGTTGTGAACAGCGCCAGCCTAGCTCTGAGATCTCCCCAGAGCTCCATGTGGCACTGACAACTTTGCAGCTGTGTTAAGCAGTTCCTAGCCATTACACCTGTACTTAACCCTCACCCGCATCTTGAGCTAGCCAGGCATATCCACAACGTTCTGATTTAGTTTGCTATCGATGACATACAATACTGAGGAATCATAACTTATCTTCCAAAGAGATTTCTAACTGTTGATTTTCCAGAGTCCCACCGGAACCCTGGGAAGTAGAATTCTATTTGTGTGCCTGATTTTCAGAAGATGGCTTGGAGACTAGCTTAGTTCCTCTGTTTCCCTGCCAGCTGAGAGAGAAAGCCTAGGCTTGGTGCTGATGTCCTGTGGAGAGGCTTCACATCCCTAAGTGGCAGAATGGCACCGACATGACTTACTCAGCCTCCTAGCATAGCGTTCTTTACAAAGATCCTTGCCCTTGTTGCTTAATTTGTCTTTCGCTTTCTTTGACAAATGGGCCTGTCCACCTTCCTAGAGTGGCCGAGAATAATAGGACTGTGAGGGTTCCAGGAGGATGCCTCCATTCTGGGCATGATGCTATGTTTTTCTTTCCCCAGGCCCAGCGTCTGCTCCCCTCAACTTGATTTCGAATGTCAATGAGACGTCGGTGAACTTGGAATGGAGTAGTCCTCAGAACACAGGCGGTCGTCAGGACATTTCCTACAACGTAGTCTGCAAGAAATGTGGAGCTGGTGACCTCAGCAAATGCCGGCCCTGTGGAAGTGGGGTCCACTACACCCCACAACAGAATGGCCTCAAGACTACCAGGGTCTCCATCACTGATCTCCTGGCGCACACCAATTACACCTTTGAGATCTGGGCAGTGAATGGAGTGTCCAAGTATAACCCTAGCCCAGACCAGTCTGTCTCTGTCACTGTGACCACCAACCAAGCAGGTAGGAATCAAATCCTATTTATTGTATGATCTGAATTTTCTAGACTTGTGGTGAGAATCATGAATGATGTACAGTCCTGAAACTGAAATAGGAGCAGTTACGGCTCTAGAAGCTGTGTTATAGTGCAAAAGATTTGTGGAAGGACATTTATGAGCTTGGCAAGTGCTGTGTTGCTTAGGACACCAGATGCATGACATTCCTATGCCAGGTGGTAGAAATAAAGACTAGAGCTGTGGCTGATTGAAAGAGAATGGTGAGTGGAGGCTTTGGTACATTTCATATTCACTACATTCATCACAAAGTCCATGGATGGATATCAGAGCATTCACAGATAGCATTGATTTTCCCATGGAGAGTGTTATCCAGGTACTTGCACTCTTGTCCAAAAGCACTGACAGCACGAGTCTGCATTGCTCCTCAATGGAAAGCGCTTAAAACAATCCACACGGCCCTATCTTAGGACCACCATATAAATCATATTGGTGTGGTTCACAAAGATTGCCTTGAGACACTGGCTAGCCCCATGTGACAGTGCATGCTCTGTACTTGGGAGGAGAAGAGTCAGAAGGTCAAGGCTATTCTGGTCTGCATAGCAAGTTCCAGGCCAACCTGGGCTACATGAGAATATGTGCCCCCTTCATCCCTTCTCCTTCCCCCTCAAAAAAGATATGTGCTAGGTTTTTTAGCTGCATGTATAGCTGAACCTATGACTGATGTGGGGGCCAGGAGTGACTTATATACCTCAGTGTGTCTTTCTCAGACAATTAGAAACCTTAGTTTGTAAGATAGTCTCTCGTGTCTCCCAAGGCTGGTCTTAAACTTCTGATCCTTCTGCCTTTACCTTCTAAATGCAAAAATCACAGGTATGTGCCATCTTTCTCAGCTTATATGTGCTGGAGATTGAACCCAGAGTCACCTCTTCTTAGTTAATTACAAATGTGCCCCAAATTATTGAAAATCAAATTGTTTCCAAACCTGTGCCTACTCACCTCACTCATCTACCTTCCCTGAAAAGTTCCCACACCAGCACAGGTTCTCCATGGCTGGCTGGCTGTTACTTCTGAAGAGAGGAGCAGGGAAGAAGGGACTATGGCTTATCCTTTTGTGAGGTCCTTCCAGATAACAAATTGGAATTTTCCACAATCCTACTGTCTCCATACTGCACTTTAGTCTCTTGAATGAATGCTTCAGGAAAATACCTCCATCATTAAGTAAAATATCTCTAGTAATTAATACTATAAAGCTGGATGTGGTAGCTCACACCTATAATCCAAGCCAGCCTGGATTATAGAGTTCAGTCCCAGGTCATTCTGGGCTAAAGTGAGTCCCTGCCTTAAAAAACAAAACAAACAAACAAACAAAAATTATTCAATAGTGAAATGTATTCCAAAGGCCTAAACCAACCATCCTTTTTTTTTTCTCTGAATTTTCACCAATGTATATAAAATGAAAGATTCTGAACAGGGTCTAGAATGCTCCATCTTGTCAGCTATACAATCCTGAACAATATGTGTTCATATGTATTGTGAACAGGTCACTTGGTTGGGTTTTTATCTTTTAATTTTTACTTTTAGATCATGAACACTGTGCTTGATTCATTTTTCCAAAATGACTAGAATGATGTAGGAGTTTCTGATAGCAAGACACGCACATGCACACACACACACACACACACACACAGACACACACACACTCATACACAAGTGTCGAGGTTGCCAACTTTATTCATTCTTTTGAGGGAAGGCAATGGTTGCACCACTTATGGATCTTGGGACCTGCATTGGTGTCCCTGATGTGTCTGAATCAGAAGGGACCAGTGTAGTGCAGAACAGTCGATACATACCAGGAGAATCTAGTTTATGATCAGTTAGTATCCTTACATTCGGTTTCTCACCTCCATCCCTAGTGCTGGGCATTGAACCCAGGACTCTCTGCATGCTGGGCAAGTGCTTTTATTCTGAGCTTCATGCCCAGCCCATAGCTTCTTACTATACCTTTCAGTGATCCTCAAATACAATCACATTATGTTCTTAACCAAATTCCAGCTTGGAGTGGACTTTGGGAGGTCACATCTATGCAAGGTGGAGCCTGAAGTCATTCTCTGGCAGAGGAAAGCCCTGGGGAGATGCTCTAAAGCAAGGCCCTCCTTGCATAGGTTTGGGGGAAAGAAGTTCATGATTCTTTACACTCTTAAGGACTCAAGCCAAGAGATTATGTCAACCCCCTACCATGCCAAAAGTTGCAAAGAGCACAGGGGAGAGATGTTGAATGTCTTCTCCAAGAACATCTGCAAAAACATTGCTAGACGGGGAGGAGAAAGTGAAAACTTTTATGGAATACATAGGTGTTATTCTTTTGGATCCTGGAGAAAAGTGGACAGGTAATTCCCCTGAAAGAATGAGGTGGTTTTTTTGTCCCCTCCAACGTAGCAAGAAATCCCGCAGGGTGGGACAAAATTCCATCTCCTTATTTTAATTTTCCTGAAGGTTGATGCTGGGAAGCTATTCAAAATTAAAAATAAATCTTTCAATAAGGAGACCTCCTATGAGGCTAGCCAGACAGGGCTTTGCTTAGTCGAAAATTATATATGTGCACAGCCTTGTCTTACTATCCTGCTGTATTTTGAAGTTCACTAATGCAAAATCACTGAGATAGTTTATCTTTGATTAACAAGCCCTCACTTCATAATAGTACAAATTAATAATATAGGCCAAATTTCTGGGTGAATATAGCAGCCATCGACTCTTTCAAAGCTCCCCTATGCATATTTACATGTACACAATTATATATTCTAATTGCATTTGGTTCCATCGTTCCATTAAATTAAATTCCTTAAGGCCCTCTAGAGGCAATGATGTTTCATTCTGTAAAGCAGAGTACCTAGGATGAATGGATGTTAGCTTTTAACACCTGGAGGCCACACACTTTAGTGGGTTTCCACCTTTGCTGTGTTTCACAGGGTTCCTTCTCTGATGAACACAAATTCTCTCAGAAAGCTTTCCATGGGGGAGACTTGACTAGTTAAAGGTAGTAACAACCAAGGAGAAAGCTCCTGGTAGAAAGTGGCTTGGCTTTAAAATTATAGAGTGGATGAATTCTGCTTGGCCTTCTTTCCATGGGTGAGATCAAACTCTGTGAGGAACCACAGATGGAGGTTTGGCTTTAGTGGGACTTTGATCTTTTCATTCTAGAAGGCGGTGTGAATGGGCTGTGTTCTCACATGGATATGCAAGCCACTCTAACCCATATTGGCATCTCCAGGAGCTACTAGAGCCTTTCCCAAGGAAGACAAAGGATGTCTGGCACTTGGTTGCTGATAAGTTAATTGAGGGATAGGAGCTTTATAGCTGTGGCCAAAAGGGCTTGGCTGGAGTGATCCTGAATCTTACCCAACTAGCAGAGGGGCAAGGGGCCCTCAGGAAATAAGTCCACCCTGCTGAGATTGTGGAGTGGTTGCTACAGGTCAGCCTGTGTTAGAACAGATTCCCTAATGAGAATGTCCTGCCTATAGCAACACCTGTGTGAGGAGTGGGAAGCAGAGATTCAGTCCCTTAAATCTAGAGAAGGAAGTGCCTGCCAGCTCCTCCCAGAGTTCCTATGCTTTATTACAGTGAAATGGAACACAAGGAGACCTCACTTCCTACATTTTCCACCCTGTAGCAACTGCGCTGCTTTTGTTTAGGAAACGGTCTTGATGTTTATGAAAAATGGATAAGCAATCTGCTGGGTGGTTTGTTTTCTTGATGGCTTTCTTTCGGTTTACTTTGACTTAAGTAGACCATCTCAGGCAAATGAATACAGGATGTGTTCCTGGGAGAGAAGTGCTGTATAAAGGAAACAAGGTTTTCTGGCCAACAAAAAGAACTGTGACTATTTTCCCTAAAAACCGCTTGATGGCAGCCAGCTTTAATAACATCTCTTCATTTCTATGGTGCGTCCCCCATCATCCCTTGCTGGGTGACACTCCTCCAGGATGACTTGTTTCAAGTCCTTTAGCCTGACCTCTGTGAGTGGTTTTTGCCCCGAATTCTGAACGGCACCCACAGGCAGCCCGACCCATTCTTATTTTTATGTACCTGTGACACTGTTCTAGACACTTTGCAACATGATAACCTAGTCATGTCCCTCTTGGCAGTGATGTGTTCTGGTGACAAGTCCTGGCTTCACTCTAACTTTAGAGATATTCAAATATTCAATAGAGTACATCATTATTCCAAACTAGCTACTCTCCATGGCCTGTTTTGGTTCAAAAATTATATGAATTTGAATATAGCCGTGGCCATGATCTTGGGATCCGTAGGTTTGAATTCTGGTGCATAATGTTTAGAAAGGAACAATACAACGTTTCAGCAGGATTATCAACATATACATTAATTCCACTTCCCCTCCAGCCTTTCCTCATGATCCTGTCATGCAGCTGCCTATGTTTTGGGTAGTTCTCCATCCTGGGTGTTTTCTACCCCAACAAACCACACCCCCACCTGCACTTGGCACATTTGACAGCAGGTAGAAATACTTGGCACTCCCCCATCAAGTGAGGTAGGAGCCTCCAAGCAAGGATTTTCTAGATCACGGCATCAGGAACACCAAGTCAGGGAGTGTTCTAGCTTGAAAGGTAGATGTTCTGCAATTGCAGAGATGGGATGTTCTCAGGGTTCCTTCAGCTGGTTATGGCTGAGCACATGGAGCAGGTTCAGGTCTGCCTCCCTGTATTCCTCTGTGCTGACAGTATCAAGCTTTGCTAGTTGTACTCAAGCAGACAGCCTGGCAGAGCCTTGTGGGACCTCTCTGGAACCTTTCCCCAGTTACTTTGCCATCAGACGAGCTGGTACTAAGTGTAAGACTAACATTGGTTCTCAAGGAAATTGCTGGACAAAACCCACACCACCACTAAAGTGGCATTGCTCTTTGTCATAATGCCTTTGCCCTGCATGTCACAGTGGTTACACAATATCTGCTTGTTGATTAACATGTTTATTTACAGTCAAAAGAATCCAGTTAGCTCTCTTTGTCAAGTTGTAGCCAAGTTAATAAACTCAAAATAATGAGAAAAGAAAATAACTAAGGGCGAGAGGCTTACTGTCTTATTACTCAACTGGTAAGTTCCCATTCTCTCTCTGCCATCTTTTAATTAGACATATTATGTTATCTGAGAGGGATAATGGAGAGCAGTTGGAGTTCTGAACCCCACTGGGTATAATTGCTACCTGTCTTCTCGACAGTAAGAAGAGAGCTCCAGGGACACGGTGGGCGAAGGAAAATCTTAGAGCAGTTGAGTTTGGTTACGTGGTATAGGTGTGAAGGGGCTGGGGTTTCTGGGGTCTGGAGCTTAGCTGATTTGGGTGTGATTAAGGGAGGATCAAGGTCCTCGATGATAGCTACAAAATTTGGAACAGAGTTTTGGAAAGGGCCCATCTGAATGCCCTCAGCTTTCTAAAGTTCACATGTCAAATGCTGCCCCTGACCAGGTTGAAGTGAACACAACTGTGATAAAGGGCCGGTGACGTAATGATGCCCAAGGTAAGAAGCGAGCAGGAAGAGAGAAGGATTTCAGGAAGTCCATCCGGGCTAATTTGAAGGGTGTTGAAAGGCAAGGTCGTAGCACTGCGTGGTTAGGTGTGAGGAGCCGGGCTGCGGTATAGTTAGAGATCAAAGGCATAAACACATTCTTGTTTTGAAGAATCCTGGTGGAATACTAATCTCAAGTGAAATCAGCACAGGACCAAGGCTTTTCTATAAGCCCACAGAGGAAGGAACAAAATGACTGGTATTTGTAAGGCACAGATCTTTGCTGATTTTAGTGTTTTGGAACAAAGGTTGGCAAACCCATGACCCAGAGGATAGAATCCTCTGTCTTCATGTTACCCAGTAAGTATCACTTCATAGTTCTAAAGGGATGAAAATAATCAAAAGATGAATAATATTTGGTAGCATTCACACATACTGTAAAATCCACAACATGGCTTCTATAAATAAAGTTTTATTGGAACAAAGCCCTTGTCTTTTGTTTCTATGTTGCTTAGGAGGGCTTCCCTGCAACAAGCAATAGCCTGTTGGGTAGCTGGAGTAGGGTGAGTAAACATAGTCAACACTCTTGCTCTTTAGGAAGAAAGTCAGTCGGCCTGTGCCTTGGAGTAAGGACTCCAATGAAGGGGAGTCAGAAAGGAGGTTGAAGATGCTGAAATGCCCAGTGTCATTTGTGGTCGCTAAATACCTTGGTTAATTTGTAGGAAACAGTTTTATATTTGGCAAGACATGTGTTTTGATTATGTAAAAAAAAAGAATTAAATAAAGTCTTCCCATTGATCCGTTCAAGTGCATCAAACAGTAGTAAACACCCCACTCTTCTGAGGTGGCCATGTGCCTCTCTTTTAAAGTCTACCTTCTTCACAACTTGGCTCTCACGTGTTAACAGCCATTTTCTCCTTAAGAAATCATTCGCTCTGCTCAATTGTATTATTCTCTCATTGAGACGATTTCCTGATTTCCGTTGATCTCAAGTAAGTCACATTATTCCTCCTTCCCCTTGAGTAAGTTGTAGGAAACACAGATGACAGGACTGGTGAAAGCTAAGAGCTATGCTTACTTCCCATTGAGAGATTTGCTGAAATGGTCTTTGTGCATCCTTAGCTGTTGAAATGTCGTCGTTGGGACCTGGAAAGTGATGGTGGGTTGGGCGATCATGCCTTGCTTGGATAATTATAAGCCCGAACAAGCACACAATAGAGCCAGTCTGTGGTTTTCTCATTAACAGTGCTGGTCCAGCCCCAGGCTTCTGGTTTAGTTCAGAGTGTCTATGAGATGTACATTTAAAACACATCCAGTACCATTTTTAAAAAAAAAAGAAAGAAAAAAAGAAGAAACTGGATTTTAACTTTATACTGAGAAGAATTTACTTCTATAGAATATTGTTGCTACCACTAGAATTCATAAGCGTACTCAGTAATTATGATTAGAATTTCAAGGGGAAGTAAGTGAAGGACTCTGTAAGGATTTGGCCTCTTGGCCAGGGCAGCTAGGAATCCTGCATTTGTAGTCAGGGTTAGTACCACAGTCCTGACAAGAAGAAAAACAAATAAATAAATAGAAATAAATAAATAAGCAAAAGCCTTCCAAAAGAACCCAGTAAATTATCTTAACTTCAAGGTTGGCTGAGCAACATAGACAAGTGTGTCCATGGGACCTGGTGCAATTATTATTTATATATATATATATATATATGGTTTCATTTTTTTAATAAAGGTAGGTATTTCACTCTAAGAAAACAGACGTTGATTTTATTTATACCCAGGGCTGAGAACACTGTTTTTCCTAACTCCATTCCCTTTGCTCTTACGTAAATATACACACGTGTTCATCTGTGAGAAGGGAAATCCATTCACCTCAGCCGCGTGCACTTGGCAATCTAATTCTGCCTCCTGTTTCATTTCTCAGTCTCGTTCTTGTTACCTTGAACACTGCAGCCGACTTGTGCTCTCTGGAGAAGCCATTGAGAGACTGGAAAAATAGAAGCCTCGCTGAGCAGAGAACTGCACAGTCCAGGGCTTCTGAACCACCGAGGTGTCCTTCAACTGGCCAAATCCAGAGACTCAGAGTCCAGTCTGCCATTGAACTTCACTTTATCGAAGTGGCCACTAGCCCCTGTAGATACTGATATCTTTAAGTAGTTTTTCTTTTTCTTTTTTAATGTTTTTATTTGGAGGGAGGGAGAATGGGCATGCCAGGGCCTCCTGCCACTGCAAATGAACTTTAGTTCCATGCATCACTTTGTGCATCTGGCTTACTGTGGGTACTTGTGGAACAGAACTCAGCCTGTTAGGTTTTGCATGAAAGCTCTTTTATCAGCTGAGCCTGTGGGTTTAGTTTTAGTCTTAGTTTTGTTTTGGGTTTTTCTTATATTACTTTATTTTATTTTTTAATATGTAGAAACTTTGTATGAAAAGGCATGTGTTGGTACCACCGTTTCCTTCCTCCCTGCCCCCTTTGCACTGAGGGCCCTCCTCAGTGGGGTTATAGGTGTGCTCCATGGGACTGAGGGCTGTGTGTTGTTCCAGCAGTTATTGGGGGAGGAGAATGCCTCTAGATATCCCCCCACCATGGCTCTTACTTTCTTTCTGCCCCCTCTTCCACAATGTTCTCTGAGCCATGGTGGATGAGTTTTAAGTCTGTTTCGTGTTAAGCTCTTAGCAGCTTCTGGATTTCTGCTTTGGAACATTTGAGTGTCCTCGGTGTCTGTCTCCATCACCCTGGTGCAGGTTGCTCTCTTTTTTAAGCACATGAAAACATAGTTGCTGTGATGCGGGACTAGTTCTACACTGAGAGACTGGAGTCTGCAGGAACCCATTAAAATGCTTGTCTGTGTCTCTAAAAGGTGGAGTCTTCCCTTAAATCCCGGCTTGACTCTGCAATATAAGAGTTCTGTATATGGTCTCCAGGTAACCAGTGGACAGTGCTTCAGGGTTTTCATCTGTCAAGAGAAGCATCCTTTAGCTCTGTCCCTCGGTAATGAAACATTCCTTTCATTTATTGAGCCTTTCCCTGGTATCCACCCGGATCCACCTTCCTCCTGCCATCAACACATGAACCTGTTCTCGCCTTTTTCTTGTACCAAAGTAAGGCTACCTCAAAATGTGATTGTGGCAGAAGAAAGAGTTTGGCCACTTACCTAAAAAGCACTATAGCATTTGCTGGGAAATGTCACCCTCCGACACTGGGAAGGGTGGTAAAAGGAGGGCTGTGAGAAGCCGCTGGGACAGCCACCAATATGGCCACGGAGGTGTCAGAGGTGGAGAACAACCCATACTGGTATCTTACTGTCTTACTGGATAAGCCTGAGCTTAAAGGACCACAACTGTGGTTCCTCACTAAACCGTCTTTTTTTTTTTCCGAGGTGGGGTCTCGCTCTAGTCCAGGCTGACCTGGAATTCACTCTGTAGTCTCAGGGTGGCCTTGAACTCACAACAATCCTCCTACCTCTGCCTCCTGAGTGCTGGGATTAAAGGCACGCGCCACCACGCCCGGCCTAAACCGTCTTTTGTGTTTTGGAATGATAAGGATGGAAGGCTGTGCACTGAAACATCTCAAAAGTACTTATGCGAAAGACTGTGGCCACTCCAAGTATTTGATGCATTCCTCTATGGTGAACACAGATTTCTCCAGCAGTTTGATCCATATTTTCAAAAAAAAAAAAAAAACCTTTTTGATAAAAGCTGTGAGATGCATGAATGCATGATTAAAAAAATTCTTACCTAGGGAACTTTGGTCTATGCTATATGCATACAACCATGGCTTCATTTTAAAAATATTTTTATTTATTGTGAGAGTAAGAATGGGCATACCAGGGTTTCTTGCTCTTGCAAAAAAAAAAAAAAAAAAAAAAAAAAAAAAAAAAAAAAAAAAAAAAAAAAAAAAAAAAAAAAAAAAAAAAAAAAAAAAAAAAAAACTCCAGACACGTGCTACTACTTTACATGGGTACTGGGGAATTGAGCCCAGGACGGCAGACTTTGCAAGCAATCTCTAAGCAGTGAGAAGTCTTTTCAGCTCCAAACAAGACTTTAATAGATAGCCTCATCTTCTAAGTGAGGGCTAAATAAGATCCCACCAACAGGCTCACAGTGTGCAGCAGGCTGGGGCAAGATCCATCCATTACAGCCAACACTGAAAGGGGGCACACGCACAATGGCTCCCTAGAGAGTTTGTGTTTGTCTAGATAACATACTACAAGCTGTAAATCTGTCTCCTGAATCAATTTATTTTCCTTTTTCTGGCATAATGAAGTGTGTATTTTGAGCCTAATAAATGTGAAGGTAATACGAACAGAGCTCCATGCATGTTTCTTTACCAAAGCTAGAAATGGGCTGGGGTTTTTCAGTATGCAAGTGTTCTGGAACTTACTAAGGTAGCCAAGGATTTTTTTTATTCCCTCTGTAAATTGCTGAGAAACCTAAGTGTTGCATATGGAGTCATTGCTTGTGTTTAAGACCATTGAAGCCACCCTGGATCCTGTTCGGTTCCAAGAGGCCTTGTCTTTGGGAAACTTCCCAGAATGCGTTTTTCCAGTGCTTTTTGGAGATTTGGGATTCTTAGAACTTCCATCATCTCATTTCTTCCCATTTAAAATGGAGGCAATGTTGTCATTAATGAGCAGTGGATCCTCACATCATTGTCTTACATTGAAAGCTTGAGTTGTGGCAGGACTCTGCCCCACAGAAGTTAAAGGAATGTCTCCTTGTGAACAGGAACAATGGACAGAGAATTTAAAAAAAAAAAAAAAAAGAAAAAAAGTATAAACAGGGGCTGGAGAGATTGCTCAATGGTTAAGGCACTTGCCTGCAATGCCTAATGACCCAGGTTTGATTCCCCTGTATCTACAAAAAGCCTGGTGCACAAAGTGGTACATGCATCTGGAGTTTGCGGTGTCTAGAGCTTCGGTGCATCCATATTCTTAGCCTCTCTTTCTCTCTGTGTAAATAAATTATATATATATATTTGTGATAGGGTCTCACTTTAACCCAGGGCCCCAGGCTGACCTGGAATTCACTATGTAGTCTCTGGGTGGCCTCGAACTCAACAGGATCCTCCTACCTCTGCCTCCTGAGTTCTGGGACTAAAGGCATGTGCCACCATGCCTGACTTAAAACATTCTAAAATATATATAAATAAAGCATAAACGGTGTTTATAATTCTCATTTTATACTGCAGCACAGAAAAGTCAGCTTACCCAGGTGAAGATCTAACACACGGACAATACAGTTAAGGAAACCTCATATAGTATGAAAAGATCCTGCTTAGCTGGGCGTGGTGCCTCTTCCCAGCTCTCTTCTGGAGGCTGAGTTAAGAGGATTACTGGACTTGGAGGCCAGCCTGGGCTACAAAGTGAATTCCAGGTCAGCCTGTGCTAGAGTGAGGCCCTGCCAAAACAATCAAATAATAATCAAGATTAACAATAATAATGATAATGATTCTGTTCAGAGGAAATACCCTTGAAATTGCACTGGTAATTTTTCAAAGGTTTGCTTGAATTGCGCCTTTTCTTTACATGGTGTTTTGTTCTTTTCCTCCTCTAACGACTTGAGCGTCCACACAAATATCTTCCACGTCCCTGCTGGTAGATAGGATGCTGGAAGTCTTCTCCCTTCCTCACACAGCATGCTGTGGGGCTGCTTCTAGGTGAGGTGCCGTTCTAATGAGGTCCCCTCAGTACTTAGGGATTGACTCCTGGCTGGAGTACATTTCACACTTCAGAAAATTATATTTCAAGAGGGGCTCCTGGGAGAGGCTGTGAGCCCCCTATTTCAAAAACAAAAATTCAGAAACAGCTGTTGCTTTCCCAGTACATTCTTTATGACTTACAAAAGTCATCTTGAAATCTCAGACACAGGTCTAGTTGAAGACATCTACTGGCTTTAATAACAGTTTAACATTTAATAGTTCAGTTGTTTTTGTTCTGGTCTTACAATGCATGGAGGAGTTTAAACTATCTGGCACTTGCGGTTCAGTTTCTGGCTGATACACCAAAATTAAAAAAAAAAAAAATATTCTACAGTTGCCAATTCCCATGCTTAAAATCTCTTCTCATAAATTTTTCTCTTGTTTCTAACCTGTATCATAGCTTTTAAGAGAATTGTCAAAAAGATAAAGTTTCAAATGGGAGGGATGCAAGAATATCATCTCATGACCACATTTTTCTGGGAGCAAAGCAGGTGGTGACCATTTGTATAGGAAGCATTTGCAAAAGGTACCAGATATAATTTAGTCCAAAGTCTCCATCTCTTTCTCCCCACTCACCCGTCCCTTCTTCGTGCTCTCCTATTACCTATGAAATGAGCAAGAAATGGATAGGAAATCAGGCTTGGAATCCAGTGGAGCAGTTCCTGGGTTACAGTAACTCCCTGTGATGAGAACCTCTCTGTACTTCCATGCAGGACAATCAAACTGGGAATGAAATGGGAAGTCTCAGAAGTTTACTCCAATGTTCATTCAGGGTTTTTTTCCGGTCTCATTTCCACTTGTCACATTGATACTTGGCATTTCTCAGCCCTTACCCATGGTTCTCTAAGCCAAGTGACATTTGGACTTGGAAGACTTCCAAGTGGCAGAGAACACATCGATTTGTAAGGGAAGTTTTACTGACATGTTTCCTCTGACATTTGAGCTCCGTCAGTAATCATCTCTAGCCTATAATTTCATGTTGTACTTTTTGCTTTGTCAAATCTCGCTCATCTATTTTTCCTTTCTCCTGCCTCTGTTTTAAATGCAACAAGAGAGAGAAAGATAAAGGCTCTGGCCAAAATCCTAAGGGGCTGAATTCTTCAATGTATGGTCAACCATGAGTTTTGTGAGTGACTCACGTGACCCTTTTAAATGACCATTAGAAAAAGTAGGTGCCTGGTTCCAGTTATGTATGTGGCCAAGAAATGGATGGCTTGGAAGATGACTAATGGGACTCTGGACCTTTCTATCCTTGGGTCACCTCTTTGAATTTGGACCATATCATAAGTGGTCAAAGCCCAGCCATTTGGCAGCCACAGAGTGACTATGTTAATGGAATTGGTCTCCGTCCAGGTCGTAGTGGACAGGTGTTCACATCATAGCTGACACTAATTGACTTCCTACTCTTCCGACTGGAAGAGAGAGGGCCATCACAGAGACAGTGAATGGAAAGGAGTCATCCATGATCTAGTCAGGCTCCTATGAAAGCCAAGAAATTGGAACTCCTCGAACTGGCACCAACCTGGCATCTTGTAAACATTTCACTTGTCTCTCAGGGGCTCCATTTGCCTAAGAGATAAAATCATAGGAATCTAATTTCAAAAGATTTCCACTAACTTGGAATGGCTAATGCTGTTGTCTCTGAGGTCACATGTCTGTGTGTGTTAGTGTTCCTCTTTGCATTTGGTGTTAGAAGGGTTAGCTACTTTCTACGAATTTTACCGTGTTTGTTTACAAGCAGGTTACTTACTGATACAAATGGCTCTTTAATGGAGAATATAAGGCTATCATTATGCCCTTGAGAAATGACAATAATATGAAAAAGTAACACAAGCGGATCCTTTTATCAACAAGTGTCAAAGTGTGAGCAAGTTTGACAGTGTAAGCTTATAATTCCAGTTCTTGAGAAGTGGAGGTGAGAGGGTCAGGAGTTCAAGGTTATTTTCTGATATATAGCACCTGGCCCACCTGGGCTACAGGAGACCCTGCCTTGAAAACTCAAACAGAAAGAATAAATTTCAAAGTATGAAATCAAGGCTAAGTCAACCAACACAGATTCCCTTGTTGTCATTTAAGTATCTGAATCCAGAATGAGATACCATGAATTTATCCTCACTCAGGCTTTGGTCTGAGTTGGATTCTTCACATTGCTGGTACCGTGTCTCCTGATGTTTTCTGGATCCATCTATTGGCATTTTTCCTTTTTCACCCTACCGATGATTCAGATAACCCTAAAGCAAGTGACAAAACCACGCACTCCTGAATTAGTTATTACACTTAAAAAAATCAAGGTGACGACAGCCGCACAGATCTATGTATTGAAACTGACAGGTTCTTTTAGCAGAACGATCAATGCCTTACCTCATCTGAAAGGCTTTACAGAGGAGGAAGTCATCAGGCATCTGATAAGACATAATGAGTAAGTCTTTTTCTTGGTCAGTTTCTGGAGCAGGCTTTTAAGTATTTCTGCCTATAAATGTGAAAATCCAAGTGTGGGAAGTGCAAGACAGGGCCGAAGATTCACTGGCTGCATCTATCCTGATGCCTTTTAGAGGCTTGGTGATTAAAACATGTTTAATTGCGGAGTGAGCTGGATGTCAGAAAGCTAAATGTTACAGCATTGTCTCCGGGTTCCTCACCCAGCAGGACGATTAGCAGCTGTCTGGGAAACAAAGCGATCCTGAAGCCCGCAGCCCAGCGCTTCATTTGCCAGGCTTGGAAGCCTGCTCCAAGCTGACAGCTGAAGGAATAAAAAACCTTCCTTCGCAGTGGTTAATCCCCTCCCTTTCTCCTGGCTCTGTTAGAAGGAAAGCTTTTCCTTACATGTTCCAAATTAATTTTGGAGAGCCCTGTCAGTCACAGAGGACCTAGGTTTAGCCCAGGGGTTTTCATGCAAGGCATGCGTAAAACGATTTGAACTGGTATTGAAACCTAGATGTGTTTCAATATATGTAAGCTCTGGCAAGAGAATTCATCAAGAGAGGGGGAAAGAAAAAAGATTTACATAGGGTTTTTGTTGCCAGATTTAAGGTTTTCTTATCTTAAAATAGTTGTCTTGCTTTGACAAATTTTTATAAATGAACCCCTCCTCCCTCAGTGGGAAGATTTCTTTTCCTGTTTTGCCTCAAAGTGGCATTCGGACTTTGCAGGAAGTACATGCTAAGAGTTTTGCAGTGTTTCTGTTGGCAAGTGTTGGGCTATCCTTGTCAGAACCTGCCAGCGAATTTCTTAGCAGGCAGAAAGAAAAACAAGCAGCTCCCAGTCGAAACAGAGGACGCGCTCTCGAGGTGCGCAGAGACACTGGAGACTTCTAAGGAATTCCCTTTGCTCAGTGGATGACAGCCTTGGGGTTGAGCAGCTTCTATGACATCATTTTAGAACAAACCCTATCTTGGTACATGCAGTTAAGCTCCTTGAAGATAGTAGCTCTGTTGAAAGTGAAGCAGGCTCTTAAAGCCCTTTCTTTTTTAAACATTTTTATTTGCTTACAGAGAGATGAGAGAGAGAGAGAGAGAGAGAGAGAGAGAGAGAGAGAGAGAGAGAGAGAGAGAGAATGAGAATGGGCACACCAAGGCCTCTAGCTATTGCAAATGAACTCAAGATGCATGCATTACTTTGTGCATTTGACTTTATATGGCACTGGGGAATTGAACTTTGGTTGTTAGGATTTGCAGGCAATGCCTTAACCACTGAGCCATGTCTCCAGCCACTTAATGCATTTTCTTCACCACAATGAGTGGGGATTGTTGTCTAGTTCAAGTATGAAGTATCACGTTTATATAGTCACAAAAGCATTAATTTGCAAAAGCTTAGATCCTCCATGACTGTTTTTTTATTTGTGCCCAGGGTGTTTATTGAGAATTGTTGATGAGTATTTCTGATAAGAATTGTAACAATTCATCACCAATCCTCTATTAATTTGTTTTATATTTGTTTTATAACCTTGTTGTCATGAAATCCATATACAGAGAACTAGACAAGGATTAATGTATAGTCATAGAATTATCTCAAAGCAAACACCTATTTCATCACCACACAGGGTAAGGAATAGAGCAATAGAACACTGAGAAGCTTCCAGAAGCTTCTCTTCCTCCCAACTCCAAATACTATCATTTTATTTTTGTAAAGGATTTTATTTGTTTGTTTTATTTTCATCTCAGCTCTAGTTTTTTTTTCTGTGAGCAAGGTTATATCTAAATGGCTTTGGGGTTTCAAGCAGTCATTACTGTTCATTAACAGCCCTGGACCTAACATCCAGTCGACTTCCGGAACATTGATTTCATTGTTGTTTTTGCTGTTACCATGAAAAAGCAATCCTTTGGCTTGCAAGCATTCTTCTTCCCAGCATCTTTGTTACTCTTCTCGTCTCTTTGTGACAAATGAAAGAGATGAATGAAATAGCTTAAGAGAGGAAAGGTTTATTTTGGCTCATGGTTTCGAGGGGTATTAGTCCACCAGAGGAGGAAGGCAGGGAACCCAGGGCAGCCCCATCATCTGGGGCTGCTGGAGTAAAGGTGAGGACCCTTCACATCCTAGTCAATCAGGAAGAGAGAGTTCAGGAGGGTGCTGGAAGCAGATGGAACCTTCAAGGCTTGCTCCCATATACCCACTTCTGCTAGCTTGGCCACAGTACAAAAGGTGCCACAAACCTTGCAAAACAACACCGTCACCTAAGTGAGGCAGTTAGGGGGACTGGGACCCTGAAAGAAAAAAGCAGGAATGCCCTTGGCCTTGCCCTTGGCCTTGCAGACTCCACTCTGCTAGAGATCAGAGAGGATTCTGGCTTCTCCTTATCTCTTGCCTAAAGGAGTTCCCTAGATCTGTTTTTCCATACCTGAGCCTCTCCCTGAGAGAGAGGTCTCCTTTCCTAGATTTCGAATCTAATCCTGAACTTGTGATTGGTCAAATTCATACCCTTAAATAGCTAGCCTCTTCCTGAGACAACCTCTCCCTTGGACCTATCAGCTGTCACCCTGCTTACCTGAAGAAGGTAAAGCCCACCACAGTAAGGTGTATAAATATGCTTATCAAGGTGGACCAGCTCTCTTGGCTGCCCATTCTTCACACCTAAACCTTCAGGGTCTGGTAAGCCTCCCCCTTGTTTTGGCCCAGCTGGGCTGAGATAAGGGAAGACCCTATCCTTTACTCCCACATGGGTTCTGTACCCCCTCCTACCCCCCACACAGCAGGAGCTCTCTGCAGTTTCTCCTCTTTCTTTTCCTTAATCTAATAAAGTCTCTCTAAACCTTACTCTCTGGTCTATGGATTTTAATTCTTGAATTTCATAAGCCAAGAATCCAGAGTACCCTAAATTTGGTGGTATAAAGAACCTCCAAACTCCCCATTCATGAAGACAAAGTGTTTGAATATCTGAGCCTATAGGGGACATTTCTTATTGAAACTGTAACGGGAGGGGAACAGGTTGGATGCTTTCTATAGATCAATAGTTGAGAACATGAATTCTCAAACACAACTTCTTAAGTCACCAATTATAAGATATAACCTGAGGCAAGTGATACAAACTGTTTATACCTTGTTTTTTTTCATCTTAAAATGGGATGATAATAGTGCCTATGTCATAAGGTTCTCTGAGGTTTGCATGAATTAATTCATGCAGCAGATTTAGACTCATGCTTAACATCTGAAATGCAAGGGTGATAATTACAGCTGCTTCCAAAAGCAGTGAGCACCGAGAGATGGGGAGGGTGCAAATAAATGCCTTGCAGTAGAGACCAACGGCATCCTTTTGGCTCGATTACCTTCCTCTGCTTAGTTCAGATTCACACGGCCCAAGTCTGAAGACTACTTAGTCTGTGATTTGTACAATGAAGACCAAGTTAAGACTTTTCTGAAAAGAAAGCTCAAGCGAGCCACTTGGAGAACACCATTGTCTCTCCCCATTTGCCTGGAACATAAGCCCAGATGACTCTTTTGGCGTAGTGTTTTGGGACTCTGCTGAGTCCACTCACTGTGGGAGGACCAGTGGCTGTGCTGGTGTCCCTGCAAAGCTGCCTGGCCTCTGCTGCTGGCACTGACACGCTTCACTTTCTCACATATAAGTGACATTCTGCTCACAGTACATGGCCAAAAAGAAACCTGGATGCCATTCTGGCAGCTTCAAGCCACAGATCAATCTCCGGTTGGCCTCAGCACACTGCACTTCATTTCAGATCTGTGACATATGAATACCAATGCCTCTTTTACTAAATGGCCCCACTTCACCTGAATGGCACCTGTTGTAACCCTCAATGTGCATCAGTGGATTAATTCTTGCTCCAGTCACATCCAGTTGGTGGTGATATGGGGGTAGGGGAGGGGAGAGTTGATGTGGAGGGGCTTCCAGGATGAGCTTAGGTGGGTATCAACCTCTAGCAGCTGATTGCAGATGGCAGGGAATGGAGAGGCATGAGGGAGATGGATGGTCCTGGGTCAAGTCTAGAAAATAAGTAATTACTTCAACCAAATTCCATGGCCCCAAGCCCAGTCATATGATCCACCTCAATACAAAGGAGTCTGGGAATGTGGTCTTGGCTGGGCAGCTCCATCCCAGACACAGCTATTTAGGAAAAGAAAGAACCCGCATCTCTGGACATTAGCTAAAGAGGTCCATCCTGACACCTTCTACTTCTGTAGACAAGCACTTTGCATGCAAGTCAAGAATAGAATCCTGTCCCACTGCTTAAAGTGTTATTGACAGCTCTCTGTAAAGAGCTTGTTAAAATAATCTGTTGCCTGTCATTCTGGAAGGAAAAAAAAAAAACAGTGATAGGCTATCACATTTATCTATTGGGGGTGGGAGGAGACCTTATAAGGTATAAAGTTTGGGTTGAAGATCAAACCAAAGACAAAAGTCAAGTTAAAGCCTGGCCACATCATTCAGGTGAAGCATTATTAGTGTTCCAGAATCAGATTCTATTTTATCTGGCAATTGTGCAGATGTAGTAAGTGTGATGTGGTATGTGTGTGGTAAATGCACATGTATGTATATGTGTGTGGCATATGCCAGAGGTGTCCCCCTCCATTGCCCATGAGAAGGAGTTTCTTCACTAATATCTTTTTCATGAGCCTCAGTGATTCTCTGGTTTCTGCATCTATGGGGTGTGTGTGTCCATTCCCTGATGTTTATGAGGGTTTTGGGGAATCAAATTCAGCTGTCTCAGACCCTCAGGCCTGCACAAAAATCTCTAACTACTGAGCCACATCTCCAGTTCTCAAATCATTCTTAAAACCCATGAAAGGATGGATCAATTGTTTCCAATAAGTTTCATTATGCAATATATTGTTTTATGTTATTTGTTTAAAGTAGATGCAGTGCTGACCTTGAAAATCACCTTGTGGAAGAGGTGTTATTCTCCTATGTTGTGAAGTGTAAGCTTAAGTCACATGGATCAATACAAATTTAAATGTAAATAACATTGCAGGGATGAACGTCCAAACCAGACACAGTCTATGGGAGGAAGGGGTTTATTTCCCACTTACAGATCCAGGGGAAATCCCATCAATACTGGAAGAAGCTATTTCCATACATCCAAGCAGAGAGAAACGACCAAAAGGCCAGGAAAACCTGGCAGCTGGGACCCTCCCTCTCTGGGCACCTTTGGGCTAGACCCCAGTATCTGCCTCAAGAGACACCTCCTCCTGCCAGGGCGGGGGGCTGGAGATCTAAGTTACAAGCTTTAATAAAATACCTAGGTGTTTATTAGACAAACTGCCATACCACTTAATTCAGAGCCTTCAAAGTTTTTGGTTAAAATTTTAGTTTTATTTAATAAATACAAAACAATTTTTATTTATTTATTTATTTGGAAGGAGAGAGAGAGAGAGAGAATGGGTGCACCAGGGCCTCCAAGTCCTGCAAACAAACTCCAGATGCAAGTACAACTGTGCCCCTCTGGATTTAGGTGGGTACTGGGGAATCGAACCCAAGTCCTTAGGCTTTGCAGACAAGCACCTTAAGTGCTGAACCATCTCTCCAGCCTGAGAATCAAGTGTGTTTTTTTTTAAATGGACTTTTTGCTTAGTTTTTTTTTTTGTTGTTTCTTTGTGATTTTACTATTTCAGTGTGGGGTTCTGTGTGTGTGTGTGTGTGTGTGTGTTTACTACTTAATTATATTATGCTTTTTTTTTTGAGGCAGGGTCTCACTTTAGCCCAGGCTAATTTGGAATGCATTCTGTAGCCCAGGTTGGTCTCTAACTTACCTCATGGATGGCAATACTACAAAATCAGCCTACAGGGTACTGGGAGTCTATGAGTGAGCTATTATATATGGCTTGTGTATTTTTATTTTTTTTTAAAAAAATTGAAAAACATTTTATTTATTTATTTATTTGAGCGAGAGAATGGGTGCACCAGGGCCTTGCACTGCAAATGAACTCCAGACTTATCTGGCTTTATGTGTGTAGTGGGGCATCGAACTTGGACCCCTCTGCTTTGCAGGCAAACGCCTTAGCCACTAAGCCATCTCTCCAGCCCCTAGTTTTATTTTTTTTAAGACAGGTCTCATGCTGTAACCCACACTGGCCTCTCACTCCTGGCAATCCTCCTGCCTCGGCCTCTTGAGTGATGTGATTACAGCATTACATCTCTGAGCCACTTCACCTGGTCACTTGGTTGCTTTAAAACCAGTTTCACTTCTTGCTTGTGAATAAATGTGCCGCTGTGGGTAGTGGAGCAGAGTTCTTGCATCAGTGATGTATGCAATGAGAGAGTGATTGAGGTTTTCTAATGATTTTGCTGAAAAAGCAGCAAAGGTAATTCAGCTGATGGAATAAGCTACACGCTAGACTGTGTGTGTACGGCAGCTCTTAGGAAACTCTCGAACACTGTAAAAATAAGAGTAAAACCGCAACACATAGAAATTGCTCCGTGATTCCCAGTGTCATAGGTATTGCTAAGTATTGCTAAGCCCTCAAGAAGAAATCCTTCTCTCCCTTTGGGGGAATGTGGACAAAAGCAATTAATGACAGCATCATCATTCTTAGCATCTTGGAGACACAAAGCCCTTAATCATAAGGATATCATTAATACTCTGAAGCATTTAATTTTGAGGCTTGACAGGATTTTAAAATGCACAAACCTTTGATAGGGAGCAAAGCAGAGCTAGGATGTTGAATTGAGAAAGAAGAAAGACAGAATAAAAACTACCTAAGCTCCAAAAAAAAAAATTAAATTTAAATATGCTATTTGCATTAAATGGAAATCTCTATAGACTCTGGCTTTGTTTTTCCTCTCAAGGAAAGACCTCCTGGGGTAAACATACCTGCCTAAATCCATAAACTGGGTAGGAGAAAGGTGACCTGGTTGTGGACAAGCTCTGGCCATCTTGGATCTCTGACCTCGCTGCTTCTGCTCAACTTTCTCCCAGGGCTGTTTTCACTCTGCTTTGCCCACAGGCTGGAGACCAGATCTCTCTCATTGCATCTCTTTCCTTCCTGCCGCATCCCTCCACCTCTAATGTGAGCCAGGAAGGAAGTGTAGCGCCTCTGCTTTAGCTGTTTCCTCTTCCCCGCTTAAGCCCCCAAACAGCTTCTGATTCATCACTAGTGACGTGGCCTCAGTAGGTGAGTGTCTCTTTCTCCCGTCTTTCCCTTTGTCTCTTTTCCTCTTCTTCACCCCATCCGGGTGTCACAAGTAGCAGACGGCTGTCGTGAAATGACTTGTAGGTGTTTCTTGGTAAGTCACTGAGGAAGTGAATAAGAGAAGATTGCAGTATTTGAATCCCCAGAGAACAAGGAGAACTGCTGAGCTTGGAACCAAAATTAAATCTGCCATTTTCTTAAAGGGAGCCACCTCTGTGTGGCCTCAAAGCATCTCCTGTCATTCTTCCTTATGAAATGCACCACTGTTAAGAGTCCTGGTAGAGCCCCCTCATCTCTACAGTTTCTGTTTATCCAAAACACATACAGAGATAAAACCTCATATGCCTTCTGAAAGCACTGTGGTCTGCTCTCAAACCAGAGGCAGCCCACAGGTACATACCAATAGGATGTTAGATGTAGAAAGCCTGTTCAGTTTCCCAGGGATATTTGGAACTCTGAATAGAAAAAGAATTTCTCTTGCATTTCTATTAGAAAGCTTTTAAATTGTTCAATTTTCAAGCTCTGGTGAGCTTTTTCCTTTTGTCTCTTCGGGGTTTGCTCCATTCTTAAAAATTGGCATGTCCCTTCAGCTTTACTTGTTCCTGGGGGTGTGTGGCCAGAAAGCTGTGTTCTCGTGTTGAATCTTGGCCATCCTCCTTTCTTTACACAGGGTTATCAATTACCTGTTTGCTTCAATAGGCCCTGGTGGATGTTCCCAGGCTGTGCCTGATTGCCAGGAGATGTTGGAAGCCTTTCTCTATTTCGGAAGATGTCATGGGAATCTCAGTGCCACTGTGTCTTTGTAACTCAGTAGTTAGGAAAACCATTTGCCTACACCCCACAGACACAGATGAGAAACACTCAATGGACTGTCAACACCTTCATCAACCTAAAGAGCAACTCCTCAAAATGTTGTCTGAAACAGGTGCAGGGAAGGCAGGTTTGAATGTAACTTACATTTGAATGATATTTTACAGCCGCTGCGTTTGAAAAGTGTTCAGAAATGTCACGTATGCCTTGGAAACAGAGGCCCATTTATAATTAGAATTGTCATTTACTTCACCTCCATTTGTCAAGGTCTTGGTTAAACTACCCCACAGAACCAAACCACAAAAGGCACAAAAGGAAAATAGGCACAGATGGAAAGTTGTTGGTACTTTATAATCCAGGAATGTTTCAGTGTTGACAAATTTTTAGATCAGTTTTAGCATTGAGTTCCTGTTAATCCCTTCCATTTACTGACCACCCTCTGTATACAGGACAGACATCCTGTGTTCTAAGGATTCAGAGACAGACAACATTGTAGTAGTTGAGAAGCTTGTGTCTGGAAGGCACAAACAAACAAAATAGGTGCCCGCTGTTGTCCAAGAACATAACACTTATAATAACCTTCACGTAGGAATGCTTTTCCAAGCTATGACACGTCTCTTTCATTTGTGGACAATGTGTATGTCAACCCCAGCTTCCTGCTGTGCTCACCTATGACTTTAGTAGGTATATTGTGTGTCTGTAGACAGTGTGATGAGGAAATGGTCACCTCCTTCTTTTCCCCCGGAGAGACTGAATAAGGAGAATCAGGAACATTTTCTACTTAATAATCTGGAAAAAATGAGTCCTTAAGTTAACACTAGGAATTATCATTTATTTGTGTAAGTCTATTATAAAATTTCCTTTTCCCCCCATAAGAGACCAATGCATAAGATGGGACTTAATTTGAGACCAATAATTGTATTGCATTCAGACTTGCATAGCCCATTGGCTGTCGCCGCCTTGTTCCTTGTGTTCTCTGTGTATTTGATGAATGGGTCCACACTGAGGAAGAACTGTCCCCACAAGACGTGAAACGCAACACTGCAGGGCTAAGTAGGCACCTGGCACTTTTATTCTGCTCAATCTTTTTATATTAACCAAAATTTCTACTAGAATTGAAATATTTCTTTTAATCCAAACATTGGTTGTGAATTCGCTTCATATGGGGAGGCCAGTCTGTTATTTTAATATTTGATTATTTTCAACTCTAACTCTGACAGCAAAGGGTAGAGCGCTGGGGTGTCGGGGGATTCACTAGGCAAAACCTTTCTAGATGGAGTGGGGATGAACAGTCTAGAAAGAGCCGTGGTGACAGCTGAGGTGGCTTTGGACCAATCCGTCCCCAAATTCTGTCTCTGTTATATGACAAAGTCACTCTGTAACAGTTCTTTTTCAATACTCTTCCAGTCATTCTAAGTACTCCATGTCGGCTTGTATGACCAGCCCTCCTTCATGTGTGTGTGCAGCTAAATTCCGGTTTTAAATGTAACTCAGGGGTATCTAGGGCTGGCTTAGAGTCCTCAAGGTTGTAGGTTTTGTCCCCAGCACCACATAAAATCAGCACCTGGGTATCTAAATGCTTTTTCAACACTGGACAATCTCTCTCTCTCTCTCTCTCTCTCTCTCTCTCTCTCTCTCTCTCTCTCTCTCTCTCTCTCTTTCTCGTCTCTCTCTCCCTTTAAATTTTTTAAAAATTTATTTTAAAGCACACACAGAGAGAAGAGAGACAGAGAGAATGGGTGTGCCAGGGCTTTAAGCTGCTGCAAACCAACTCCAGATACATGCACCACTTTGTGTATCTGGCTTTACATGGGTGCTGGAGAATTGTACATGGGCCTTTAGGCTTTTCAGGCAAGTGTCTTAACTGCTGAGACATCTTTCCTGCCCAAATCTCTCTTTTTAACAAAGTTTGGAGAGGCAAGAAAACCTAATAAATATTGATGGCATTGTTGCATTTATACATTGTATTGTTATTTATTTTATTTATTGTTATGTATTTGACAGATGAGAAAAAAGACAGAGAGAGTGAGTATAGGCATGCCAGGGCCTTCTTGTCACTGCAAACAAACTCCAGATGCATTTACCACTTAACCCTGGCCATCAGGTTTTGCAAGCAAGTGCCTTTAACCACTGAGCAATCTCTCCAGTGCTGCACATTGCATTTTTATGGTCGCCTGCCATTCAATGGCACTGATAGTAGTAATTAATTTATGCATGGGCAGTTGCATTCCTAAGGCAACACAGTTAAAAATCATGTGTGAACTGAAGAATACTATTACTTCTACCATGATCCAAGTTGAACGGGGAAGTAGCCACGAACGGGTGGCATGAGAAGACAGATGCCTGGGAACCACTTGGGTAAAGGAAAGATTGGGAAATTCCATTGCCAAATGCCTCATCTAGAGAAAAGAGCCGCAGGCAGGCACACATGGCTGGCTGATGGCTTCCAGATGTAGGGTTGGAGGCAGAATTGGAAATGGGAGAAAAGGCAAGGGACGAGCCCATCCATATGCGGCTTACAAAGTGGAGGACGACAGGCATCCAAGTGGTCTCTTTTCCAAAGTGGCTTTATGGCCAGGCTGAACTTTCCTCACTGGGTGCTGTTTGTATCCAGGAAAGAATGGGGTTCTGCCGTAAGGGGAGAGTGTGTGCACATCTGGGTCCTGGGCATGCTTCCGGGCCTCACTGGTCATGTGTGGCTTTTGTCACTGTGTCCTGGTCAATATAGTCTGCTGGAACATCTGCTCAGAAAAGAGGGTAACTTTGACATCCATACACTCCAATGCTTTTTGTGAATTTTTCTCAGTCCCATCTCTACAGCCAGCATCAAAGGCTCGTATCAACTCAGCAGTTTTGTGACTGTCCCAACTTACCCTGTTTTTATTCAGTCTCATTTGTGTTTCTCTTTCACCTCTCGTCTGCCTTCCTGAGTCAGGGTCTGTTCATTTACTTTCACATTTTCATGCTGCAGGTTTTTCCAAGTAGGTTTGCATTACAAATATTCTATTAACTAACCTGCTCACATTGTATTGCTGACTCGCTGCTTGAGATCTGAGCCTCTGGGCTGAGCTTATATTGCATGAGAATGGTCACCGGAACACTGCTGCTCAAACTTCAAATATCGAAATTGGATTCATTTCCCCTGTGCAGCAGTTTAGTGATAACTCAACCCGAGAGAAGCCGTCTTAGCTCATCAGTGCCCTCCGAGGGCAGGCAGGCAATTCTTTCCAGGAGAATCTGTCGATTATCAGAATCTAACCCAGACCATTTCTGAGAGAAAGTTCATTTTCTAATTTTATGATGTGCTTCCCTCCTGCCTCTTTTCTAATGGCTTCACTTTTCGATTTCACTTCCCAATCCCGAGCATCGGAGTTTAAAGAGCCCCCTTTTATGGAGTGTATGTTAAAGTGCTCTGTTAGGCAATATATTTATTACCTGGAGCGAAATGGCTTTTCACAGCCAGGAGGCCTCCTGAGCCTGCTCGCTCCCTCTATATTTAAGAAAGTTGCTCCTTGAATTTGCAGGACAATAGCACTGTGCCAGCCTGTAAAGAGAGAGAAAAGTGGTGTGTGCGTGTGTGTGTGTGTGTGTGTGTGTGTGTGTGTTGGGGGAGGGGGCTCTTAATGCATCTAATGAGCACATTTCCGTTTTTCATTTTTCTCAGATGTTCAGTGGCTTCCATATGTCTGCTACATGCAGCTTTGTTCATCCAGTTGGGTATTACTAACCTTGGACTTGCATTTGATGGAGAACATGTGTATCCACTGTATCTTTCACTTATGTTTATGCTTGAGTTCCAATCTGGAACAGCTTTGGGAGAGAGAGATTGAGAGAGAGAGAGAGAGAGAGAGAGAGAGAGAGAGAGAGAGAGAGAGAGAGAGCAATCAGGATGGGTGTCTGAGTGTGTGTGTTTCCATCCGTCCCTCAGCATCCTTAACAGAGACATCAGGCTGTCAGTATGTGCCCACAGGAGACAACCCTGGCTGGATTAGCTACAACACAGAGACTCCCCTTTGTGACTGTTGTGTGTGCTTGGTTACGCTGACACCAGGATACCTATCAGATACACTCAGGCAGGTCTGAAGCTTTTCCTGTTCCATTTTTGGTGATAATGTGTTTGATGTCTTCTTTCCTGAGTTGGACATCGGCAGTCAGTCTCCTATGGATTGGGGAAAGGTAGAGTTCATTTGTTCTCCCGAAGCTGGTTTTTGACAATTGTTCTTACGTATTCCCACTTTGGGAGCAAAAGTGAATATTCTTTCAGTTTAAAGACGCTCCTAATCTCTGGTTCCGCAGGCCAGCTTTGTTCGATAAGATTAAGGTTGTCTTCTTCTGGGGATTGTATGTTGGCACTTGCCCTTGTCAGTCAGTGTCCCTGGCTGGGTAACAACTGTCTGGAGAGGCCACACCACAGAAAAGATAGGAGCTGTGGGCAGCTGGTTGACAGATTTCAAGGGTGGCTGTCCTTCCCACCTCAGAACCAGAGGTCTTTCTTTCTCGGTGGAAAGAGGAAGATTCACTGGTCAGCAGGCACAAACACTACTTTTTCTCTTAAAATAGTTGAGAGATGTCATCAGTGTCCAGAGACACCAAGTCGCCCAATTTGAGTTTTTCATTATTTGCCTAGCGTATTGAAACTGAAAACTCTTACTGTAATTAAACAATACCTTTCTTTATTTATGTTGGAAAGTATGTGCATCATTCCTCTGTCTGTATTCCCTACAGCATTGATGGAAACATTTCAAATCCTTTTGCTTGTGTAAAATTAAGTATAAGTAGATGGCTCACTGCTAGGAGGCAGGAGGAGACAGCTTGCAGAGCTTGAAAACTTCCTCAAGACTCGGCATGAGGAGTGACTCTAGAGACTGGGGAAGTGGCTCTCAGTCTGTGGATCCACAAGTCCTCTGCTTTTAAAGACAATCCACCTAGAAAATAAATTTTGGAGATAATAATTTTAACCCTGTTAATGCTTGTCCTGGAGGACATAATAGGAGGAGCAATGTAATCTTATGTGGTCTTTTTGTAAGATGACATTATTGACTAATATCCCCCCAACTATTTATTTTCTAAAGTAAAAATATCTTTTTCCCCCCTGATAGCACCATCATCTATTGCTTTGGTCCAGGCTAAAGAAGTTACAAGATACAGTGTGGCTCTCGCTTGGTTGGAACCAGATCGGCCCAATGGGGTAATCTTGGAGTATGAAGTCAAATATTATGAGAAGGTATTTGTTCTTTCTTTTTCCTCTCCCCATGCTTCTGTCCAGATGTTCCTCCTTTCCTTCTTCCTCCCTTCCTCATTCCTTCCATTTCTTCCCTCCTTCCCTTCCTTCTATTCAAGTGTTAACCATTTCTCAATTATGAAATCCCAGTGAATTCCACAAACAGATGCATCTTATTTCCCCAAAAATTTGATTATGAAATTTAATATTTAGTTAGTTATCATGAAAAATAGAAAAGCATAATGATGTTTTTCTCTCTAATAATAGAAAGCAATACAGCTAAGAAGACCTAATCTATAAACCTTCTATCAGGGAGAGTGACTCATAGCAGTAGAAATAATAATCTGTTTAAGTAGATCACTGCTATTCAGAATGACGTTGTGGGTTTTTATGACTTTTAATAGAAAATTAAGTAAGGAAAATGATATTCTTCAGCCCCAAAAGTCATAGAAAAGTATTATTACTAGTATTATTATTATTTTACAAATAATTTGTCTCTCAAAGGACAGTTCTGGAGAGAGCTCTTTGTACTCAAGGTTGTCTGGAACATTAGCAATCATTTTGTCTTTTTTTAAAGATAATCACTTCTTGGTTTCCTTATTAAAAGCAGAGAGGGGACTGGATTTATTTTTTTAATTGAAATCAGATTATAATATTTTTTGGTATTTTTCAGACATAAAGTGAAAAAGACAAGGGACCTTCTTCCAGTCGTTTCTTTTAAATTGCTGGGTGTGGAGTTTGAAAAACACCAACCACTGTTTAGTGTTCTTTTCACAAAATATTATGCTTGGTCCTCAGCACCTAAAACAAAAATATAGCAACGAACAGTGTCAACAAACGTGACCCTGAACTCTACATTTCTTTCAACATACAGGAAATGGCATGAGTATTTCAACTTTGAAGAGAGTGTAGGATCAGAGACTAGATCCAGGGCCCCTTGCTCTCAGCTCCTGGAGACACTGGCTCGCCTCTTTCCTTATGTGCCTAGAACCACCAGAGAACTCGCTTTGCCTCATTCACCAATTTTATCTTCTTTCAACACAGGATCAGAATGAACGAAGCTACCGGATAGTTCGAACGGCTGCCAGGAACACAGATATCAAAGGCCTGAACCCCCTGACTTCCTATGTATTCCATGTTCGAGCCAGGACAGCTGCTGGCTACGGAGACTTCAGTGAGCCCCTGGAGGTCACCACCAACACAGGTAACAGAGACCTCCGGGATTCCACTCATCCCAGGGTGAGCTCCTCTAATGAGCTGGATGTGATTTTTGGCTAGACAATCATTTTGCTGCCATGACTGTTATGTGAACTAGGAGGGTGGGTATCTGCCACTGGGAACCCCTCATGCTGTTTCCAGAAGACTATTTTTCATAATAGTATCTCATCTGTCTTTTCTGATGAGTGAAAAATGAAGTCAAAATTTGTTTTTCTGAACTTCCTACAAAGCATGAGAAATGAAATTACTACTTTTACTAATTGAAGGTTCCATAGCTACCCCCACTTTAAGATAAGGAATTCTTCCTGAGAAGGGGCCAAAATTACATTTTTTCCCTTCTTATTTCTGGGAATCTGTTTAATCCAAGTCAGAGCTCTCTCTCTCTTTCTCTCTTTCTCTCTCTCTCTCTTTCTGTGAAGCTGTTTGCATAAACATATCAAATCTTGCTACATTATGACTTGAAACTCCTGACTGATTGAAACAACAGTTTACCCAGACGGCTCTGCAAACAAAAGTGGTTGCATAAGATATCTCCACCTCTTAAATTCACAAAGCCAACATTAGGCCTGCTTGTTAAGGAAGTGATTCTCTTATTAACAAATTGTCAACTGAAATAAAGATAGTCAAGCAGAAAAGAAAGTAGAACTGAATCTGAAGGATATTGACATCCTTGGTATTATCCAGGATGGTTCTGGGGGGACGGAAGCTGCTTGGAGCTCGCTGGGCAGTGATGTGTGGGGTTTATTAGCTACGTGTGAAGGAAATGCATTTAAAACTATTAGTCATTTCTGAAGTTTCCAAATGTTTTCTTCACTGAGAAATACATGTGTTCATTATGTAAGGGTTCTGATAAAAAAGAAAGAAGCGTCCAGTTAGGTTTACCACAGAACATATGAAGTCTTCTGATTTAAGTCTATCGTATAGAATGATGAAAGGAAAGTCTTTCCCTCCTGAAGGCATAGAAAATGTCTCTCCATAGACACTCAGAGAAGGCCAATAGCAGCAGAGGTTAAAAGTAACTCAAACAGCTTCCGGATGTTGGACGTGGTGACAAATTCTTTCTCTTAGGACCATGCTCCAGGTCACCCTGTGTAACTGTCATTCCAGTGCCTTCCCGGATCATCGGAGATGGGGCCAACTCCACGGTCCTGCTGGTGTCCGTCTCTGGCAGCGTGGTCCTCGTGGGCATCCTCATCGCAGCTTTCGTCATCAGCCGGAGGTAAGGGTGGCAGCCACTCCCTGCACAACTCCCAGCTTCCCACTTTTCTGCCTTTCGATTGGCCTCATACGCTTGGCGCTTGCGTGCCAACCTCCCTCCTCACCTCCCTCTTCCCACATCCTTACCTGATCTCCAGTCTGTAGAGATCAACCTGTTCCCTCTAACAATAACTCAGTGTGGAGCAATGCCTCATGCTCTATGGAGTGTATTCATCAAGCACTTTGTTCCTTTCAGCGCAAAGTCTCTAAATAGGCGGGTTTGATTAGGGTGGTGGGTTCCATCTCCAAGAAGTCAATCAAGATTTTTTTCCTTGTTCGTTGCTGTTTGATTTCACATATGTACATGTGCCGTGTATATATCATGTTGGAGGGAAGGCATTGTTAAGGACTCAGTGCATCCTGGCGAGCAGCAGCTTTCAGGTGCAGATTTATGTGCTTGAATTTTATACAGTCTATGCATGTAGACCATCTTTGTTTTAAAAATCACATTAAAAAATTTAAAATGAGGGCTGGAGAGATGGCTCAGCGGTTAAGGCACTTGCCTCCAGTGCCTAAGGCCCCTGGTTCAATTCCCCAAGACCCACATAAGCCAGACCCACAAGGTGGTGGCCCTGGTGCTCTCTCTCTCTCTCTCTCTCTCTCTCTCTCTCTCTCTCTCTCTCTCTCTCGCTCGCTCTGCGTGAAAATGAATAAATAAAGATATTTTTTAAAAATTTAAAATGAGGAGAAGTGCATGAGTGACCTCCATCTCTGACTCAGCATCACACCAGAGAACAGAGGGGAGTGGGTTGTGTCTTGTGTATTGATTGGAGATATTCTGAAGTTGTGGTCTAGTTTTTCTAGAGATTTCCTTTCTTTCTGATTTTTTTGTTTTTAACCTCAATTTATATGTCCCCAAAAGATTCACCATGGTGGGTTTCTTTCCGTGTTCTGCTTAAAACATTGGCTTTGACAAGAGAAAAAACACAAAGGTATAATGCAGCGAGGCAAGATTATTAAAAAGTAATGCTGTGGAAACTAGCACGACCAGTCCTGATGACTTAATTCCCTTTCTGCTTTTATTGATCACTTTATTATATACGGAAGGACTGATGTCAGAATATACCGGATTTCCAATTATGAGCCCACATCCTTAGAGAGCTGGGCTTGGAGTTACCTAGCAATGATTCCTGCCCCTTCTTCCCCATTTAAAAAAAAAATGTCACTTCCCAAGGCTGATAAACACTGCTTGGTGATTGGTCCTCAATGGATCACTTTTTAGAAAATGAAATGTCAACCCCTTGCCCTCATATTGATTCTTCTTTAGTGCCACCATAAAGCTGTCATGGGAAGGGCTGGCTGGAGCCAGGTAGCTGAGAAGCCTACAGTGGCCAATGCACACTCAGCTAATTCCTCCCCACAGAGGCTGTCTGCTCTGTTATCTAAGATAAGAAAGAGTTAAATCAGACAAGAACAGATGGACAGAGGGGAGAGAGATCCTACAGACAAAAGGCAGGTCCAAGGTTTTAAAGTTCAAATGAGAGGTTGTGCATGGTACCCCCCCCCAAATCGTCTTGCTATCTCCCAGCGAGCTCCATGAGAAATTAAGAGATGAAGCACCTGAGCCAGGAGAATGTGGGTCCTTTGGCTGTGGCCTGTCCTGTTGTTTATAAAGCCACAGAAACTTGATATGAGGAGGAAGCCAGGGGTGGTGTGTACACCTGTCATCCCAGCGCCTGGGAGGCTGAGGCAGGAGGATTGAGAAGTGGAGGAAAGCCTAGCAACATATAACAACAAATCCCTTCCAGAGGTTCCCATGAGCAGAGCTGAGCCCCACTCTGTGGGCATGTGAACGTGAGAATGTCATACGATGGGAAAGTTGACTCAGGCGGAGAAAACAGCATCTGTCTGCTGGTGACCTCCAGGAGAAGATCTGCTTGTTGTTAATATGGTATTTAAGGAAAACAGCCTCAGGCTCACAGTTGGTGTCTTGCTGGATTTTTTTTTAATATGGATTGTTTTATTTATTTTATTATATTTATTCATTTTATACTGAGCAGACTGAACTTGAGCCAAACAAATGTCATCTTTAATTCTTTTCAGCCAGAAGACCCACTGGTTGGGGCTGGAGATATAGCTCACTGGTTGAGTGCTTGCCTGGCATGTGCATGGTCCTGGGTTCGATCCTCACACCACAAAAAAAAAAAAATGCAGCAGTTTCACCATTTTATTTATTTATTTATTTTTTCTTGCTTTTGTCTAAGATGAATGTGTAATCATTTAGGGATCTCAGTGGAAGAATGAAATTACTAAATTGATAAATTCTCTTTCAATGTATTTAAAATGCAATGCTATACAAAGAATGTTGATTGAGAGATGTGTTTTTACCACCCACATTATGTCAAGTAAATTAATTTACATTTTTATAGCATCATTGATCTGTGTCTTAATCACTCAAGTTATTATTTCAGGATGATGTCAGCTTTCCATAGCGCATAGTCGTATCACCGTGTTGTTTTAAGTTACAACCCTGTGTGATCGTGTCCCTGGGGATTTGAGTCCCAGCCATTCTCAGCCACCATCCACATTCTCTTAACATCAAAACCCTGCGTCCCTATTGGCATGTTTGTATATTGGTGACTTCTGATGTAGCCACTTTCTTTACTGATTCTTAAAAACATTTTTATTCATTTATTTGGAGAGAGAGAATGGGTAGCCCATGGCCTCCTGCTACTACATAAGAACACGAGATGAATGTACACTTTGGGTACTGGGGAATCAATCCAGGCCATCAGACATTGCAAGCAAGCACTGTAACTGCTGAACCATCTCTCCAGCCCTTTACTGATTTTTAAACTGCTCTTTTAAAGGACTGTCAAAAGTGAAGTCAGAAAATGCAATTTGAAAGCTATAACCTCCACAAGGAATGATTATGTTAAATTTTTCCCAGACCCAATGTTATCAATGATTTCATTAATTTACCTTCAAAATAATTCAAATAAAATTAATCCAGATTGTTAAAATGGTTTTTTCCCAATGCTATTTTATTGTCCAAATATGAAAAACAACTTTAAGAAAGGACTAGAATACAAGAAGAGTCTGGTTTTTCTTTAAAAAAATATTTCAATTTATATTTATTTATTTCAAGCAGAGGGAGATAGAGAGAAGAGAGACAGAGAGAATGGGCATGCCCTGCCTCTGGCAGCTGCAAACAAATTCCAGATGCATGCGCTTCTTTGTGTTTCTAGCTTTACATGGGCACCAGGGAATCAAACCTGGGTATTTACGTTCTGCAGTTAAGAACCTTAACCACTCATTCATCACTCCAGCCCTGTCCCTGGCTTTTTGTTAAAGGATAGTTTGGGGGTCAAGGGAAAGTATTCACTGATGACAGCCCATGCTGCTGTCCTCACACTGACCTTCTAGTGACTGTTGGCATTGCTGGATTTCCATTTACGTAAGGCCTAGAAGATGCCCCTTTCACATAATTGAAAAGAGCCGTACTGAAGAGAAGAATGAATTATTTAGCCATTTAGATATATGCATTCCCATCAGTTAATGTGTGATCTGTGAATAAGTGCTACATCTCATGAACCAATAATCAAGTTAGTTTTGTCTTCTTGCTGAAGGTTCAGGTTTTCCACTCTGGAGCTCAGAGCTCCTGCACTGCTGAAACAATTTCTCTTCCACCTGTATGTGTCTACTCCTGGGCCCTAATTTCCTTCCCTGGCATGTTGTGATCACATAAGAATGACTACATTGAAATGTTAGGCTAAATTGGTTCTGATGAAGTCATGTAAATTCACGCAGTTAGGGGGCAGATGGTACCTCGGGAACAGTTCTAAACAACTTCCAAGCAAACCTATTCCAACTCTCTCAAAATGTGGTTCTTGAAGAACACTGACACATCATCTGGTGCAAGGAACAATCACAACTTCAGGAAGGGGAAGAGGAAAGCTAGTTTCTCTGAGTCTTTGTGAAGCCATTGAACACTGGATAGGGTCCCTACAGGAGCTGGGTTCCTAATTACCTTGTCTTGTCTTCTGTAATCTGCACTTTAGCTGAATAAATTACTTACCTTTACTAAGTAGTTTTGGAAATGTGAAGCACATCAATCAAGTCTGTCTACTCGATTGGGGAAGGTATTTTGATAGAATGCAGGGCCCCTGACATTCTCCTGTCCTCTATTTTGTTTGTTTTAAGTAGTAAAGGTGTCCAGAAGAATGCAAGGCCTGGGAGAGTTCATGCTGCTCCCCTGATTACCAGGCCCCTGGGACACAGGAGGGCTTTGCTCATTCTCTCAAAGTCTCACCTGCAGAGCAGGCCCTTAGCTGGAGTGCCTGCTGTAGCAAGGTCCCGTATTTCCTTCTGGACCATTCTGACAAACCACTCCACTCCTTCTTCCCCTTGTTAATTGCCTTGTCCACCTCTCTGTAATTAGGAAAGCTTCCACAAAGCTTTGCCTCTGTCATTCAGGTGATCTGCCTGGATGTCAATTTAGACATAGCTGTTCTCTGGGCAGCATGACTCCCCCAGGAGGGCTGACCCAGAGTAAGCTTCAATGGGCTTTCTTTCTTGGGACAATAATGAGCCACATTGTCCCACTCTAAGCCAAGGGGAGAAAAGGGTCATCAGGTGACAAAGGTATAGCAGAATGTGGGCATTTTTGTTTTGAGGGTATTATTAGAGAGCTAATAGGCTGCAATTAGCCTTTGAACAGCACCAAGCCTTGTGTTTCTCTTTCTGTGTCCCTGTACCCTTGTAGGGTCCTCTACTCCACCTAACACTCCCAAATAAAGAAAGGTCTTTAAACGAAGTACACCTTCACTGCTCATTGAAGTCCTCTTTTCTATGTTAGGAAGTCTGAAGAAAGGATGGGAGGGGCTGCCCTAGAATTAATGGCCCCTGCCATTTTGTATTTCCTTTGGCTTTGTCCATATTTAAAGAAACTGCCTGATGTGGAACCAAGAACCACACTCCAGGGCAGCTTGAAGCCACTTCCTTCTATTGTAGATACCAGGCTTTTCAGCAACTCTAATTTCAAGGGGGTGCCCAGGGTTGGTGGGGGGGGGGACTCAATGGTAGACTGCTTGCCTCTCCTGTTTATGTCTGTGCTGGACCTTCACAATAGCAAATGAAGATTGGGGGGGGGAGTGCACAGGTACAGAAGCCCTCTTGTTCTATGGATTTTTTTTTCTGTCATTAAGGGAAGAAATTCAAATCAGCACTCAAGATCTAAAATGGTTTAAAAGATAGGCCTTTCATTTCAGATAAAGCCTTTTGGAGTTGTGATAAGATACAATCCCTGAGGCTGTCAGGACCCTATTATAAACCCCGGAGCCCCAGTCATGATGTTATTTCTGACCTAAGATGTTGTTTCTCTGTTCTCTGACCTGAGTCTTCTATTTTCTTTAAAAGAGGTGCAGGAGCAGGGGAGGGAGGGAATCAGAGAAGACTGTCATTCATGGAGAGCTGTTGTTTCAAGTCGTTTAAATGTTTAGTTTCTTTGATGAAGCCACAGTACTATTGCTTATAATTAAGTCTTGTCATTTTCCTTGTAACCCCATCTCCTCTGTGAGATGTACTGCGCAGGTCCGGAGAACCTATCAAACCCCATACTTGCCAAGAGGAGATGTGGGTGACTCACTCGTCCCCATGATCTATACAATGGAACTGAGCATAGAGCTTCAGTGAAGAGGCAATTAAATAATAGACCCTTTGAAGGCCCTCTGAAAAGCTAAATGCAAAGGAAAACACAGGCTGTTATTTGGAACTGAAATATGCACTTTGCTGTTAACTGTGGTAACCGGGGTCTCTGTTTTGCTAAGCTGGTTCCTGCTTTGCAAACAGTTAGGGGAGGAGATAATGTTTGTAATGAGAGCACTTTGAAAAGTTAAATGCAATGTAAGGGCGCAAGGTATCATTATTTGCAAAGGAATTATCCACGTGGAGGAACATCTGTAGGCTCCCCAAAGGTCTGCGCTGAACTGGTGAGGGTGTAGGAGGCTGCGCACATGCGCCCAGGGGTAGACTGCCAGTTGCCCTGATTTGCCTGGTATCCTTTTGCTTCTCTGTTCTTTTCTGCATGGTCACCGAGCCTTCCTGTCTGTTCAAAGCTTAGAGCTGAGAGTATTCCGTTCTAAGAAGGCTGCAGTCACAGTGATCTGAATCACTTTTTCATCTGATAATAGAGTCTCAACTTACTGTGTCTTCAAAATTCAAAAAAAAAAAAAACATGATTATCAACTTCAGTGTAAATTTTGAATTTTCATGGAGTCAAAAAGTCTATACATTTTATTCATGTATTTGGTTTTAGCCTCTCAAACTTAAGAGTAAGTTGATTTTCCAATGACTTTTAAGTGATATAGAGTTTCCTTGTTCAACATTTATGTATAGCTAAGAGCTAGGGATGTAATTAAATGAAATAGTACTGGCCTTGTAGATATGAGGTTATGGGTTCTACCCTTAGCACAGCATAAGTATGCAAAAAATTATATTTGCATATTTAAATATATGTATACGTTTAAGATTTTTAGTTCCCAAGTCTTGATCTGATTTTCCAGTTCATATAAATGATTCACATTGTTGATCAAAATGTATGTATACTAAAGATTTATAGCTTCCAAACATTTAGTTAAAAGAAAAAGAATCTTTTCCCAATAGGACATGGGCACGGAAGATCATGAACCATTTTATAGGAAGAGAATTACACAACACTACTATTCTACAAAATCTTCAAGGATATTAGTCAGTGCAATGCAAATATTTACTTTCCCAATTTTTGTTTGTCATTTGGGTATTTGTATGCTACAGCTGAAACTAATAAGCACATTGTCTTAAGAATATAATATGATGATGAGGTTGCTATCACGATTACAGCAACAGGATGTACCACTCATTACCTGCCACATGCTAAACATTATCGCCATTTGATTTATGCAGAATTACCCATGGCAATTTTAATTAAGAAGGTGCGTGGAAAAATAGCTAATGAACTTATTTTCAATCAAAAGAAACATTTGCTCTGGAACTTTGAAATTACAATTGTATTATATATGCAGTACTTGTATTATGTTTGGAAGTGTGAGCAAGAGCAGGGCTCTGGGCTCCAATGGCTTGGGTATGACTCAGCACAGAGATGACAGATGACTTATCTTGCTTTTTTCACCTCTTCTAAGCCACTGTTTTCTTATATATGAAATGCTTATTAAGTATCTGCTTGACTTACACTATAGCAGTGAAGACCTTGTCTTATGGATTTTGTTATAGGTTTTATGTTGGAGGAAAATAATTCATTCTCTCTCTCTTCATAGGCGTAGTAAATACAGTAAAGCAAAACAAGAAGCTGATGAAGAAAAACATTTGAACCAAGGTACCAAAAAAATTCATTTCATTTTAGAGCATGCCTCACATTCCCTAGCTGAGAAATTTCTAAAGTTGATATGGCTATTGATATTTACATAATGTATTCCTTATCCAGATAACGTACTTGAAGGGTATCAAGCTGCAGTTGGTAGTTTAAAATTATGTAAAGTAAAAGATTAAAGACCAGTCTGTGGTGGGAGAAATTCCTTTTGATTCATCTCCTTACATTGTTCCTTACATTGTCCTGAACTTTGTAAAAATAGTCATCTAGGGGCTCATTCTTGTAACCGGGTGACTACACAGGAAACCAGGGGTGCCCAGGGTAAATAATAAAAATAATTAATAATAAATTAAAACAATAATTGCTACTTCCCAAAAGAATGGCAGTGTGTGATACATGATTAAGTGATCATCAATAATGTTCTGGTAAATTCTAGATACTCTGATGTTCCCAGTGGGTTCAAAGAATAAATGCAAAGAAGCGGCTTCAGGATGATTTAAGTGGTTGTGGTCACTTTAAGTCTGGAACCCTAAGGGCCCATCAGCGTGCTGAGATGATGACTCCACACCTCAGCCAATGGCCACATGTGTGATCCAGTACTTGATGGTAGCTTAAGGGAATAAGAAAGGGCATTCCTAAAATTCATGTCATTTAAGCTTGCTTACATCTAAATAGACATGTGTGAAGCATTGACCGCTGGGAAGTCAAGAGGCCAGAGCACCTGAGAGTAAAACAGGAAGAGAGGAGTGTAGGCTTACTCCTACACTATGAGAAAGGATATGGTCTCTTCCATTGTCTACTGTGTTTTCTTTCTAGAACTGGACTTTAATTTTTATGATATATATGTCCATAAACAAAATGAATATCAAAAAGATCCAACACAAAAGTACCATTTTAAGCAGATCATCCGTAAGAGTGAGCATAGGGACAAACAAAAAGATAGACAATTTGGAAAAAACAAAGAGATTCGATCGACTGGTGTCTTACATGCTCAAGGTTCTAATACTGGCTTTGGGACTTCTGACCCAGAATGGAGCAAAGGCCAATAGTAGGCAGTGTCTGCTGCCTCCCTCGGAGCATCTTCTGAATTTGGGGTGTATGGGGAAGTAGGGCTGAATGTCCCCTTGTGGAGTTCCCATCATCCATCAGTTAGGCTTCAGCAGCTACCTCCTGCAGTTCCTTCTTTTTTTTTTTAATCTTCTCTTTTTTAAATTTATTTATTCATTTTCAAGCAGAGAGATACAGAGAGAGAGAGAGAGAGAGAGAGAGAGAGAGAGAGAGAGAGAGAGAGAGCACACCAGGGCCACCACCTTGTGGATCTGGCTTATGTGGGTCCTGGGGAATTGAACCCCAGGCCTTAGGCACTGGAGACAAGTGCCTTAACCGCTGAGCCATCTCTCCAGCCCTCCCACAGTTCCTTATAAGTGAGCACCAACATCTTTGCTCATTGAACCTTCTCTCCACATGAGAATGAAAATGGAGGCCTCCAGTTCATGGTGTCCTTCTTCTAGATATTAACCTAGGTTTCACCTGCCTATTACTTATTCATCACATATTTAATTAGTCCAGACATGAGAGAAATGTGACCCATGTGGACTAGGTCAGTTGAAAGTAAAAGCTCTTTGATAAGGGAAAGTGAAAGGATGGGTGAGACTGAGTAAAAAGACAAAGGAGAAATCATGTACCCATCAGGATACAGTATTCAGCTAACTCATTCCAAATTTCCTGAGAGAGACTCCTCCCCCCGCCCCCCCAAATGGGGTGTATTGGTTTTAAACTCTTTTCCTTGAAGTGTGAAGACATTCCGACCAGTCAGTAGAGCTACACACTCTTAAGCAGCTAACAAATTCTTTGTTTACCCACTAATGAAAACCAGGGCAAGAATTTTTAAACAATTTCATATGACAAAGACCATATAGCTAGCCCAACATTTGGGACATTTTTTTTTCTTAGACCCGGGCCCCTTGGCTTAATTCATGGCTCCTGAGAAGTATTCATGTTCTTTAATTAGGTGTGAGAACATACGTGGACCCCTTTACATATGAAGATCCCAACCAGGCAGTTCGAGAGTTTGCCAAAGAAATTGATGCATCCTGCATTAAGATCGAAAAAGTCATAGGAGTTGGTAAGTGTCTGAGGACCTGTGTGTACTTAGTGCCTGTTGAATATATGTCTATCTGTGTAAAATATACAATGATCCGTGTTTGTGAGTGTATTGCGTGCATGGTTATGGATGATAAGATATGTTATATGTGATAAGATATCCTTTTGAAGAATGAAATAAATGTGCTGTGTGTGCTATGAAGAACTCATGCAGATTTTGGATTTGTTCTCTGGAAACTCTGACTAAGCATGTAAGCTCTGAATGAACAGAGAGCTGAAGTCAGGTTGATGTATTCAGAAGGTTCCCCCTCCTTACTAACTACAAGACTTTGCTCAGGTTTTCCTTAAGCCTGAGTTTTCTCTGAGAAAATAGAGCCACTGATAATAGTGCCACCTACTTAGTTTGGGAGGGAAATTAAATGAGCTTCTCCTTGGGAAGTGCCAGCCGATTGCCTGTCACATAGTCAGCACTGAACAAAGGTTAGTTACTTCTGTCATCTTCAAGATGCTTCTGGCATCTCATAGATTCTTCTCTCCCCCAGGGGAATTCGGTGAAGTCTGCAGTGGGCGTCTCAAAGTGCCTGGCAAGAGAGAGATCTGTGTAGCCATCAAGACTCTGAAAGCTGGTTACACAGACAAGCAGAGGAGAGACTTCCTGAGTGAGGCCAGCATCATGGGACAGTTTGACCACCCAAACATTATTCACCTGGAAGGTGTTGTCACCAAATGTAAGTGGGTCGTCTCCTCTATAAAGCCAACTTAGGAGTCACTGGTAAATTAAACCTACATTTGCTTTCTAGGGAAATGACAGATGGAGCGGGCTCACTGATTGCTAATAGGAGGAAATCAGTGCAGGACAAGTCATTAATCTTGCCGTCAGCTCAAAATGGGTCTGGGGCTGCAGCTGATAGCCTGTCTCCAAGGCAGCTTGTGTGAGATTTTAGGGAAATTAATATTGCATATTTTTGGTATTCTATACCATCTTTCATAACTTTGCTAGGTCACACTGATTGTCACAGGGTAGGTATAAGCAGATGGCAAGCAAAATAAATTTTAAGTACTTTTCGCTTAAAGCAAAACAAAAGCTCGCCATACCTCGTGCCTGGTGCTTCTGTGCCAGATGCAGGGAGCGGATCTTGGGAGTCTGTATTATATTGGGGGATTTGCTTGTCTGCTCTGTTTGATTTATGGCTGCTGCTGTTAACCACCTATTTACAATAACACCTGGTTGAACCTTCCTTTTTTAGTCCATTAGCATTTGCTGAGCCTGGGAGCCACGCTTCAGTTAAAATACGACACAGCTCAGCAGATGCATTTGGGGTAGCACACCCCCAGCACATCTGTAAGGCTGGCTAAGGCCAACTTCTAAAGTGCCACAGAAAGGGGCAGCTGAAACGGTGACTGTTTCAAGTGGCTGGCTTCCAGGAGCCCTAGTACCTACTACAGTTATTTCAAGTCAAGGATCTTGTAACCTGAGGCTCTGTCCTGAGCAAAACCCAGACTTCTCTTATTCCATTCAAGGCTCACCTGAAAAGCTTGTCAATCAACAAGTGCCAAGTGGTGGGATGGCTGCTTCAGCACTTGAAGGGCAGAGTGTGGGGGGAGTGGGTTAATGAGGAAAATGGAGACATTTGCTCTAGGCCAGAGTCCAAGTAAGATACAAGGTACAAAATCTTTGGGAAGAATTGAAATGAGATCGTTACTAAAATGGGGAAGTGTGTACCTATAGTTAAGCATGTATGAAGAAGTTTATTAAAATAAACTTGGGATCCATCCTTAGAAACTTGTCTCAGCAACTCTGGCACCCCAATTGGGGAACCCCTGGCCTGATGACACGTGATTGTACTTACCATCTCGATCTAAAGCAGGTGACCTTGACTGGCTAGCCATTCTTTTCGTGTCCTCACCTGTAAAAATTGAGGGAAAAAAATACAATTTACCTTATAGGGTTATTTTGGGATGAAATAAAATATTTAGAGTGGTTAACATAATGACCAATTAAACACACACACCTCTTTAAGTGTTAACTGGTGTTGTTACATCTTAAGAAGTACATCTTCCCTCATTGTGAGAATCCATGAAAGAAGAAAACTGTGCTGAGGAGTATAATTTTCAGCCTAAGGTGAAGGCTATAATTAGCATAGAATAGCTCTATTTGCTTTTTAAGATTAGTTTTACAGACAGGATATTTTTCTGTTGCCTGTGGCCTTCAGGGCTGCCAGAGCCCCTCACTACTTTAATTAAAAGATAACATTCCTTTTAAATACTTCTGCAGGTCTATTTTCTAGAAAGGAGGCTCTGTTCAACGCTGGTGTTTTTCCTGCCTCAGACAGTGCTTTCCCTAACACCTCTGCAGAAAAGAGAAGAAACAGGAGATCTTTGTGTTACAGTCCCACCGAGCCTCTAAGACCCGCAGCTATTACAGCTGTAACTGTTATAAACGACTGAGTGCGTTTGCATAATGCAGTTGTCACTGAATTAAAATGATTTAAAATTTCTACTGGAGAAGCTAGTCTTACCCTCTCCCCGCTGCACCCCTTCCTGTGGTAGGGAATGAAATAAGCCCAGCCCTACCTTCTGTGGATGGAACCATTCATCTCTATTTCTCTTAGAGAGCTCACAAGATTCTGATGAATGAACACCTTTAATTAACAACAACAACAACAAAGGAACGTAGAGAAAAAGTGACAATGATCCCAGAGCCATACTAGAGCATCATGGGGGACAAAAGTCGGGATGGGCGAGTGTGAATTCATCATCAGCCCTACCTGAGCAGAGAGCTTTCGAGACTGACTTAACTTCTCCTCGTTCCTCTGTCTCTTTTGGATCTTCTATTCTCTTCTGGAAAGCTCCAGAGGAAACTGGTAAAATGGAAGTAGGTTTTAATATATAGCCAAGAGAGTCACCCTTTCCTCATTAGAGGGCAAAGTATCTTGTAATTGAGGCAGGTTCACTCCAACTCACTTAGATGCGTATGTTCTGTCCAAGGGCTATGAACTTCCTAACCACTGACCAAGGAGCCAAAGAGGCCAGGCTGGGAAAGGTCTTACCTATCAGCCTTCCACCTCCACCACCTCCAACTTTAATTCCTCACCTGGAAATCTTCATGATCCTCTCTCCAGTGTTTGCTTCTGAAAGAGCTCTTCATCACACACACACACACACACACACACACACACACACACACACACACACACACACACCACAGAGAACAAATTGGACTTCATTGGAATATTTTGCCTGTGAGTTGAAGGTTTTTCCCCTTCCTCCACACTGACAATATCTTGGGGTGGAAAATATATTAATTAAAAATAATGATGGATGCCTTTTAGCAGGGAGACATTCCAGCCCATTTTCTCTGTCTGAATGACTAAGCCCAGTCAACACTTATAACAGTAAAAGTCTAATCCGTTTTGATTTATCAAACTGAGATTTTTATTTTTCATCCAAGGTAATCTTTCATACGTTCTGTACTCTTTTTTTTTTATTTCTTTTTTGTCCATAATTAGACACACTGAATGAGCGAATAATGTATTGATGTCCCTAATTCCCTGGGTTCCCTCCTCCCTGACCCCAATCAGCTGGGTGTCCTCCTCCATAGGCAAACTGGACTCTTGTGTGTTTCTTTTAGTAAAAAAAGCACTGGATTAGCACCCTTATTCCCAACAATACCCCTAAGAAAGAAGGGCTTTCAGATCTGAATTCACTGCCAGTGATTAAGAAGCCGCAGAAAGATTATTTCTTCAGGAATTAAGGAGAATTAAAATGAAATGAAAGGGATGCTTCCCTCATTCTTCACAGACCTTAAACTCATTTTTGTTTTATGGCTAAAATAAGGGGAGGGGCATGTGAACATTCCAGTCACTGAATTCCAGTCCTGGATTCAAATTCCTATCAAATGAAATTACTAGCTATGTTCTGTGATCTTTCTTTTTTTTTATTTTATTTTTTTTAAATTTAAGGTAAAAAAAAAAAGGAAGCAGAAAAGAAGGTAGTAAAAGGAAGCAGGACGAAAGAGAAATAAAAATAGTGCCAACAGGTAAAAGGAAGAGAATAGATACAGCCCCTGGCAGGAGCAGACAGGCAAGGGAAAGGAGTCTAGGGAAAGGAGTGGTCTGGTGCGCATGCTTGAGTTTTAAGATGCATCTGCTTAATGAAGTCTCCAGCACAGCCAAAACTTGAGCTTTCCTAAAGAGAGCAAAAGCTTTCTCTTCCTATTGACCTCTCTAGCATCCCACAAGTGGCTCTTCTGGGGACACAACAAATGAATTATTCTAAAGATTTTAAACAGGCTTGCCTATTTATCATTTTCCCCTTTTGTTGAAGAGAGCAATTATCCATTTATGTGGTCTCCGGGTACCAGAGCCCACTTTTGTTAAAGACCTTTGTCAACAAGCCACCCAAAGGGTTAACCCTCCAGATGGAATTTAAACCGACTCGTCCTTTCAATATTTCATCCCTTGCTCCCCGCAGCTGAGGCATAAGCTTGGCTTGCTTTAATTAAATTAGATCGCACAAGACAGGTGTCTTGGCAGGAAACTTGTGTGCAGCCCATTTTTATCTCATTAACTGCAGTACTCATCAAGGGGTTTTGTTTTTCTTTCTGAAAACTCTAGGTAAACCAGTAATGATCATAACAGAATACATGGAGAATGGCTCCTTGGATGCATTCCTCAGGGTATGTGTCTACTTTCTATTAAATCCAGGATTATAAGATTCCTTGTATCCATCCTGTTTGGTTGTAATCATGCTTTTTGTTTGTTTGTTTGTTTTGTTTTTTCCAAATGGAACAAAGAAAGAAGGGAAGTAAAGTATATGATTTTTTTAAGGCTATTAACTAACCCATGGCAATGAGGGTTGTATTTGATTTATTCTTGTGTCTCAGAGCTGTCTGAACCATGGATTCATTACAGTTGGACACATCCCCATCTATCACCCGAGTCACACCCAGCTCCTACAGTGGGCTCTATTAGTGACTTAGTGACTGCTCAGAAAGGCTGGGAAATAATGTTGAGTAGCATCGCATGTCGGATACAGATATCCAAAAAGGACCCTGCAATAAATGCTTGGTGATAATTAATTTGGCCTCATGCTAATAGGATTGTTCCCCTGTCCCTTCCTGTGCAGAAGAATGATGGCAGGTTCACAGTCATCCAGCTGGTGGGCATGCTCCGTGGCATTGGGTCTGGGATGAAGTACTTATCTGACATGAGCTATGTGCATCGTGATCTGGCGGCTCGGAACATCCTGGTCAACAGCAACTTGGTCTGCAAAGTGTCTGATTTTGGCATGTCCCGGGTGTTGGAGGACGATCCTGAAGCAGCCTACACCACGAGGGTAAGGAGCTCTGGCCTGGGCTCCCACTTGGATGAAATGGCCCTCAGGTCTCACGTTGATGGTGAAGCCTTCCTGGCTTTTTCACAAGTATCCATCCTTCTCCTTCGGGGACTCCTCACACCCCTGAATCCAGTTTTACACCAAGTTTCAATAAAAAGAGGATTTTGAAGCAGACTGTAGATGGGCAGGTATTTTGGGGAGACACAAAGTATAAAGTAAATTCTTTCTTCTGAATTTTCTAAAAATATTCATGAACAATCAGAAGGCATCTTTAAGATATGATAAATCAGAAGCCACTATCAATCAGCTTACTCAGCACGTGAAAATGTGGTGAAAGTATAACTTACTGTGCGTACGTGTAAGATTATATGATATGTGATAGTATGTTAACTAAATCCACATACATATCAAAGATTTCTTAGGCTCCCCCTCCCCTGTATTTTTATTCCCTTTCCTGTCTGAAGTTTTCTCTTAGGCTCTTTTTCTATTCTTTGGTGTGGGAAACGGGGGAGGACATTCTTACTCTAAGAAATCTTAAGTGATATTTCTAGTTTGATGAATTTCAGAACAGGAATTGTAAAACCTTTATAGTAAGTGAGCTTTTCCAATATCTATTGGCCTTCATTTACTAAGGCAGATAGGAAGGGATTAGAGCATGGCCAGGGGTGTTCAGTCAATGATTAAAGTCATACCATTTTAGCCTGGCAAACTGAATATAAAATCTGAATAATAAACACAGGCACATAGGATAATTATTGAATATTAAGGCTGACATTGGTTAGCTCTAGTTTTGATTCTTGTGCATATTCCTCTTTTGAATTCTAAGTCCCTTTATTGAGAAAGTATGTGTGTGTGTATGTGTGTGTGTGTATGTGTGTGTGTGCAAAACATCGTTGATTTTATTTCCCAGTAGTAGAAGAGAAGAAAGTTGCAGAGGCTTCTAGAATAATACATTTACATAGATAAACTCTTAGTAGCCAAATATTTAAGAAAGGCAAAAGGTAGCACAAATGAATGTCTATAGTAGGTTAGGGGCATGAGCAGAGAGAGTTGTGGCACACAGAGCGGATCCCAGGAAGTTAGGGTCCTGTTGAGCAGCCCTGGTCAAAGCAAGATGATGTCTTAAAATGGCTGCTTCAACAACTAACTCATGGTCCTGACTTCAAGTTGAATTGATCTCTCCAGATGGATCCTAAGGAAATTTGGAACTCCATTAAAAATACTGTGCATATAGGATCATTAGAGAAAAGAGACTTTTGATATGTTTCTTTTTTTTTTTTTTTAAATATTTTATTTATCCATTTTCAAGCAGAGAGAGAGAGAGTGAGGGAGAGAGAGAGTGAGTGAGAGAGAGAGAGAAAGCGCACCAGCCCACCACCTTGTGGGTCTGGCTTATGTGGGTCCTGGGGAATTGAACCCAGGGCCTTAGGCACTGGAGGCAAATGCCTTAACCGCTGAGCCATCTCACCAGCCCTTGATATGTTTCTTAAAAAAGAAAAACATTTTCTCTTTTCCTGGGTAGCATTTAGTTATTTTTTTTAACTAAGTAACTAAAATACTGTTGTTCCCCCAAACTCAGTAATAGATCTAGTATCTTGTATTAATTGGCTTCTTCCAAGGGGCTGTTTAATATACTATCTTCAAGATATAGTGTGCATGCTTGCCCTGCTACATTTGAGTGGGAAGATGGTGTGGTAGATAGAAATCTTTGTGTTTTCTTACTTTACTCTGATGCAATCGTAAGCATTTCCTTGGTGGTTCTGGCTGAGAGAATGCAGTAGGACATCAAAATAAATACCAGCTATTCAACCTTTGATATACCTGAATAACATATATTTTATAAAAGCTGAGATTTCCTCTCTTGTACAATATTGCCTTAAGCAGAGCTCAGGTAATAGATAAGCTTTTAAAAAACAATAAGACAGATTACTTGTTCACTTCTCTATGACTGAAGCACTGTCTCCACCTGGAAGACTAGTTAAAATAACCAAGTCTGTCATGATCATTTCGAGAGCTAACAGAAATACAGTTGTCTTGCTTGGGAAGCGGTGATTTCATTCTGAATCAGAAGTGGTGGACATCGGTGACTTACTTAGGGGATAACTTATAGCTTAAATGTTCACAGGGTGGCAAGATTCCTATCCGGTGGACTGCTCCAGAAGCGATTGCCTATCGTAAATTCACATCAGCAAGTGATGTATGGAGCTACGGAATCGTTATGTGGGAAGTGATGTCCTACGGAGAGAGACCTTATTGGGATATGTCCAACCAAGATGTGAGTCTCTGTGTTGTGAAATACTGGTCTTTGTTCATTGCCACATGACAAAGTAAGCATTGAGTCTGAAATGATAGATTAAACTCAGTGCTCTTGATACAGACATGTTCAGTAATCCTATTACACGTGATAACCCATAGTGTTTGACTTCACAAACAAAATGGAATGATTTCCACGTTACAGGATGGGGTAGAGAGATTGTTTGGAGATTAACAGTGTAAGATGGGATTTTATTGTTGGTAAACTTTCAAAAAAACATGAAATTTAAACTTGAAATTCTAAGAAAATGCAAAGATTATGAGAAAAAATGTCATATGTGGTAAAATTGGCAGGAAAGTGTGTCAAGAGAAAACTAGTGAATATTTTAAAGCAGGCATAGTTGTAATCAGAGCCCTGTGAGGACTCTAAAATAAAGCTTCACTCAATGACCCTCTGTAAATTACGCACGTCGCTTTAAACATGCCATCTGGACTAGGTCTAGTTCGCAAGGGAGTATCTATGATGCATCCAGGTTCAGAGACGTATTCAATAATGACACTAATAAGATTCCAGACTAATAGAATTTAATCACAAACATCTCCAGTGAGGAAGGGGAAGAAAAAAAAAAAACAAGCCAAAATAAGGCCAAGATCAGGGGTCTTCCTAAAACATGTTTCAGCAAATTTTGAAAAACTTTTAGTTAGTTCTGAAACAATTAGCAATCTGGTCAAAATAAAATGACCTCCCCCCTTGTGCTGGGCCTTTGGAATTTTACCAATATTTTTTAATACATGATAGGACCTGATGGGATAATTTACAAGTGCTTAGTATTTACTTCATCAATTAAAATCACATATTTATAGTGCCATGCTCTATCAACTGAGCTAGCCAGGCACTTAACATTGTATTTCAGAAAGCATTCTTGTCCAAATTTCTTTCTGATGTGGAATGTTCCCTGACCATCTGCCTTGTCCTTCTGACATAACAGGAAGTTGCAAAATCCTGACAATTAAATAGAGGCCCAGGTGCACTTAAATAGAATGCAGGTTTCCTACCAGTAAAAGAGAGTTCAGAGAAATAGAGAATTCGATGACCATCTCATGGGGCGAAGGAAGGAAGGAAGAAAGGAAGGAAGGAAGGAAGGAGAAAGAAAGAAGCAAGAGAGAAAGAAAGAGAGAGAAAGAAAAAGAAAGAAGGAAAGGAAAGGAAAAGAAAAGAAAAAAAGAAAAGAAAAAAGAAATTCTCTACTTTGACTAGTCAGATTAAAAACCATGCTATCCTTACCTGGTACTGTCTACCATTCATAAATGATGGTAAACTGCTAGCATGTGCTATAAGAAATACAGGCTAGAGAAAGGGTGGAGGTGAGTGGTGTATATAGTCCTTGAGTGAGGAAATTCTAAGAAGAGGATACCTTGAAGTGGCTTTGTTTAGCAATGCATGGATTCAAGGGAAAGACAAAGAACCTAACTGAGCCATGAGTGTTTTATATGTATTATCATATGTTTCTATATTATCAAGAAATTTGGTTATTTTGCACTTTTCATTTTGAAGCCCTTTTTAATTCACAAATAATATTGATGCCTGATTTGCATGGATTTGTCTATATGCTGGATTCTGTGTAGACCGAGCATCAATGGGAAATGCAACTGATCTTACTTAGTAATTCATTTGACATATGGTAAATGGAGTAAAACTAACTGGTGATAATATGTCAAACTTAACGATTTTGTTTGTTTTAATATTTTGCCCCTCAGAAGACTCAGCAGTAAAGTGAAAAAAAATCGCTTTGTTAACTTAAAAGCTATCTTTTGCGCTTCCAGTGGGTAGAAGCTTGTGAAAGAGCATTAATCAGTCTGAGGGGTTACAACAAATTGAGTTATCCGGGCACCAGCCCAGGGATGCTTGCGTTCTTATCCATTCAATGTAAAATGTTTCATCAACTCCAGAGTCAATACCATGTACCTGGAACGATAAAAGAATGTCAGAAGATCAGATTGACCCAGTGTAATTGCCAAAAATAAATAGAATGAGGTTACATGGGGTAGCATCGAGAAACCTTCCTTAGAATGAGAAACAAACAGTTCGAACAGAAGATTTTGGGAAAATACTTAGGGAAAAAAGAAGCCTATGGATTAATAATTCAAAAGTGATTGCTAGGCTGAAACAGTGTGTTAGTGAAAAAAGACAGCAGCCATGTTGGTACATAGAAACTGCACCAACCTGCAGAGACTGTTTTCTGCCGAAGGCCAGTTTGGAGCAGTCAGAAGACCCCTGGGCCCTTGGCAAGGGAGATACAGTTGAGTCACCAGATGGCTGTGGCCCCCTGTTGATTTCTCTGTAGCAAGCATGGGGTGGGGTGTAAATCAAATGATTACATTCAAAGAAAACTTCGAAAGTTTCAAACAAAAATGTTTCCAGAATCTCAGAAGATACACATAAAAAAAAGCTTTTGAGTAGCCAAGGAACATGAAATCATTCCTATCTTGGAAGTTGGCATGAGTCCCACTGTATCACACTTACTGGGATTCATGTCCTGAGATGAAAGGATTTGGAGAAAGCCAGGAAGAAGATAGGGAGGTCCAGGCCTATAATCCCATCATTTACAAGACTGAGGCAGGAGAATTGCAAGTTGGAGGCCATCTTGGGCTATACAGTGAGACCCTGTCTCAAACACAAAACAAAGAAGAAGAAGAGATAATAAGATAAAAGAAAGTAATGTGATACTTTAAAAATTGAATTATCAGATTATTGAATAATAATTTTATTAAGTAATGAGAGCAGTCTATGATTTGAGCAGTAAGGCAGTGATCAGCATTACAATATTCCTCCTTCTGCGTGTAAGGGTCCTCTTCAAAACATTATATAAATCTTATAAGAAATCTGTATTTGAAATGTATGCACTAACGCCTTTAACAGAGTTAGTCCGCAGCCAACTGAGAACAAGACAGAGACACTGAAATGACATCTAAGAGTGTAGTCTTCCAAAATGAAAATGCTCAGTGTCAGGAGGTGCAGACACCTTAGCTGTCTGAGCAAGAGGACAGAGGGTTGAAGTAACACCAGGGGCATCTCATTGTGGAATTGCATCTGAAGGGACAGCTGTGCCAGGAGGTCTGTCTCGGGCTGGAGTGTGTGGGTGCAGGGCTACTAACTAGCAGAGTGGAGACAGGCCATCAACAACACTCTGACACCACGCGGAGGCCTAATTGGTCTCTGACCACTTGGGCATACGGAGGCTTCTTCCCTTTAGATTCTCAGATTGACATTAGTTTGCATTTAGCAACAGCTGGCTGGTCTCAGCTGTGGCCCCAGTGAAGGAACTGGCAGCTGAATATTCCATCATGTGCTCTTCTCTAGGTGATCAAAGCCATTGAGGAAGGTTATCGGCTACCCCCACCAATGGACTGCCCCATCGCCCTCCACCAGCTCATGCTGGACTGCTGGCAGAAGGAGAGAAGTGACAGGCCTAAGTTTGGGCAGATTGTCAACATGTTGGACAAACTCATCCGCAACCCCAACAGCCTGAAGAGGACAGGGACGGAGAGCTCCAGGTTTGTCGCGCCATCTTCCTAGTGATGTGCTGGGGGCACAGAGCTGATAGAAGAGTGGGACTTACAGCATCCAGTTCCCGCCTTTGCCAAGTCAGAAGTGGCATTTAGCTCCTCACCTGGGTGGCTTTTTGCTCATTACTAGAGTGTTTCTGGTAGTCATAGTCATCATTTTTGAAGTGTCTCACACAAAACAATCAGACAGGAAAAAAAACCCCAAAAATATCTAAAATGCTTGTGTTATGATGCCACCCTGACATTTTAGGAAGAGGGATGAATTATATTCTTAAAAGACACCCAGTCAGTGTGTATCGTGTTTAGGATAGAGGTAGAAGGATCATTGAAGGAGGAAGAAAGTGTGAATTATAGAATGAGATTTGTTAGTTTTCAATCTTCTGATTTCTCTCCTCTGGGGTGTTTCAGAGTAGAAAGGCTTCATATTGAACCCAGACAGGATCTGGCCAGCTTATGAATCCTGTAATGCATGTTTGAGAAAGGATGTAAAAGCCAAAATTATTGGACCACTTATGAAAGAGGTGGCTTTAAGCCTAAAGAAGCAAATTAGTCTAAGAAAGCATAAAGATCTCAGGGTCATTGTTTGCTAGACATTTCACTTTGATCATGGGCTTTCCTGCTACCAGGGTCTGGAGCCCTGAATGCCAGTCTCAGAATAGACTCAGCAGATACAATGTTACTAGAGTCAAGAGCAGTAAGACTGTGTGAGGTGAGCCACCTGCTGAGCTCCTCTTTCCTCATGACCCTGAACGAAATACAGGATAGCAACCCTCTATACACACACACACACACACACACACACACACACACACACACACACTGTCCAACCTTTTCAGACGGTGTAAGTTCTCCAATCATTATCCAGAAACAGCAACCTTAAGGTCCCAGAAGAGAAGGAATACATTTGTTATCACAGCAAATGAATAAAAGACTTTTCCTATGCTTTCCAAGTCCTATCATTGGCCATGAGACAAGAAAGCTTGGTCATCAAGCATAGCAAAGGGCCGAAATTCACAGCATACCTCTGTGGGGCTACATATAACTACACGAACTAAAGAAAGGTATCTTCTACTGTTTGCAGGATACTTTTTCTGACAGTACGCTGGGGGGCTCCAAGGCTTATTTCCAAGGCTAGCCTGTGCTCAATCTCTGCTTTTTCCACCTTCAGCTCATGCTCCTGAGTCCCTGTGCTCTGTGTGGGGGTATAAAGGCCAGTTCTTTGGTGTTTAATATTTCTGTTAATATTTGGATGAACACCACAAGCTCTTCTATTCATTCATACTCTAATACCAGAAAGTTTCTGCTTTGTACCAAAGAACAGAGTGAATGAAGTTCCTGCATACACTTTTCTCAGTTTGAAATTTTTCTCCTTGAGGTACATAACTGATTTTAATATGTGATCCCACTACAGAAAATAGGATGTAACATAACATGGTACTCGATTCAGCACAAAATGAGGCAAATGTCACACTGTTCTACAAAGTGAACTAACACTTCCAAAACCAGCTTGGGGATGACCCTTGGAACTAATTGACAGGGAGTGAATATATTTTCATCCTAAGGCCATTTTGAACTTGTCAGGTTCTTAGAGCTTTTAATGTACTTGGTGTGGAGTTAGGAATAAATGCAAACGATTTCTCTTCACTTAATAACAAAGCTTACTTCTATGCATTCAGGAATCAGTTACACATCTACAGTTCTAGGCATTAACATAAAACCAGGAGAATTAAATCCTGATTGGTTTTGTTGCAAACATCTGCAGAATTTTACTAAAAAAAAAAAAAAAAGATAACTGAAGTAAGGACCTAAAAGAAAGGTCATAGAGGCAAGCTGTGATTTGGACACAAAAACTGAAAAAAAAAATGTTAGAATTTTTATCGAAAAGGGAGATAATGCAGCTCAAAATCATTTAGGTAACCATGAACATTTTTAAATAGAATTGGATTTATACAAAATGAATCAAGGCATTATGACTTAATTTTGTTTTAACAATGAAACATTTTTCACTGAAGATATAATTCCAATTTAAATGTCTATACTCAAACATAGCCTCAAACACAGTCTACAATTTGGGGGGAATTTTTAAGGAAATGCAACAATAGATAACAGTAGTTCTGTATAGGAAATTATAGTAGAGATAGTTTAATAGCCCTCTGGGAAAATCTGAATTTTAAGTAGTTTGATGATGAACATGGCTAACTCTCTTAAACACTTCTATAAACAGGGAGTTTATTGGATCTCACTATCCTGAGGAATGATAGGATGCCTGCCAATAGTTATTCTTTACCGTGACCTGATATTAAGCACCTGGTTTGAGAAATGAATAAACTCATAACTAAGTTAATAAGAAGTGCTTTGAATTGGTTGAAATTATTATTCAGAAACCCAGCAAAGGAATATGAGAAGCACATTCCCCAATCAAAGCAGTGATCAAAGTGCCCATTCTTCCTGCCAGCCCTGGCACACGTGCTGGTCAGGCCTGGGTTGATTAAAGAGGGGATTAACTCCCGCTGTCCCCAGTTTGTTCGAGTGCACTGAGCCTGTCTTCAGACCTGGCTGGAAATGCAGGGGCCTTGAACTCTCACTGTTCTCCCTGCTTCCGTGGAACCTGGCAGGTCGCAGGCTCGCAATCTTCCTTACTTCTACTCCACTAATGTTTCCATAGTTGCTGAGCTCACGTTTGTGATATTCGGTTCTGGCAGAATCTGGACTCTTTCTGCCAGGATTGAACAGGTTTCCGCTATGAGGGCTCTCCCCAGTCTTTCCCCTGTTAGGATGTTAAGAGTTTAAATAGTCTAAGAGGTCCACATAAAACAAGAGCCGGAAATGGAGTGAAGAATGAATGAGTGATTGATTGTGTAAAATTAAGAGCCGCAGGTCGGGGGAGGGTTGGGGCTGGGAGAGGCCCATTTTTTTTTTCATATTTATTGTAAAGAATTAGATACATTGCATGAGCGAGTCTTATGGTGGTGTCCCTGTTCCCAGGGGCCTTCTACATGGGCTTGCTGGACCAGTCTATGGAATAGGGGGTTATGGATTGTACCTGATTATTTTAAATAATAATTATCCCATCTATTTAAAACTTTTTCATGACCTTTAATCCCCCATGACCTATCTTCTGCAATGTGATTTCTGAGTCTTCCGGTCTCACACATTCTTCTTTCACTTCCAGACCCAACACCGCTTTGCTGGACCCCAGCTCTCCCGAATTCTCTGCGGTCGTATCGGTGGGTGACTGGCTGCAGGCTGTCAAAATGGAGAGGTATAAGGACAACTTCACGGCTGCGGGTTACACCACGCTAGAGGCCGTGGTACACATGAGCCAGGAGTAAGTACTCAGCGATGTAACGCCAAAGGGTAAATCTAGATTTCATAGTATTTTCCTTGAGCTTTTGCTTGGAGCTGCATAATCACCATCCTCATTAAGAAAGAAAGAAAGAAAGAAAGAAAGAAAGAAAGAAAGAAAGAAAGAAAGAAAGAAAGAAAGAAAGAAAGAAAGAAAGAAAGAAAGAAAGAAAGAAAGAAAGAAGAGAGAGGAAGGAAGGAAGGAAGGAAGGAAGGAAGGAAGGAAGGAAGGAAGGAAGGAAGGAAGGACAGATGAACGGACAGACGGACGGACAGAAAGAGAGAAAACTAGACCCCCTCTCCTGATAACTGTCATTTCCCACTGCTGTTATAAAATATCTACATTGTTACATTCAACGGCTTCAGTAAACATTGTAATTCACCTGTCTTGTGCTATATTCATCATGGCTGATTCCAATGTGTGTCTGCATGAAAGCTGGAGAGAGAGTCTCAGCCCCCCATGACTCTTGCTGTCCTTTGTTCTCTCTTCCTCCAGTGACCTGGCAAGAATTGGCGTCACGGCCGTCACGCACCAGAATAAGATTCTGAGCAGCGTCCAGGCCATGAGAACACAGATGCAGCAGATACACGGCAGGATGGTTCCTGTCTGAGCCAGTACTGACTAAACTCAAAACTGTTGAAGTTAGTTTACCTCATTCATGCACTTTAATTGAAGAACTGCACTTTTTTGACTTCGTCTTCGCCCTCTGAGATGAAAGGGAAATCCCTGCAGCGTTGCTTGGTGTACAGATTGCTGAAACTGGCCTTTGACAGAAATGGCGGTGAGCGTGGGAATGAGACCTGGAATACATCGGAAGTGCTTCTGTCCGGCAGCGTGTAATATACATATACCTGTATAAATAGATCTCGTCTCTGAATCACGATGCTGTGCTCACTGCCTTTTCAAGTCCTCTTCGTCCTCCCTGGAATTATAAGAGAAGGATTTTGTTTGTGACATACATTATGGTGATGAAGACCCTGCCAAGAGCATTGTCGGAGGGCTCCATGGTGGCTGTATGGAAGGAAACCCAGGAAAGGCTCATCCATATGGCCTCTGTGGTGTCCAGGTCACCTGGTGGATTGCTATGACATGGAGAGCTAGAAAAATTAAAATGAAAAAGGAGAGTGGATATAACAATGCAAATCCCAAGCCCTGTAACCCCTGACTGGACGAGGGAGCTCTGTTTCTTTGGGCCTGAGGCTGTGCCATATAAAATTTTATTTGGGGACCATACAAACTTATAAGTACCTTATGGATAATGGGCTGTGACAATCTTGAATAGGAACTTTCACACTTCCCTGCTTTTAAAGAAGCAACCCCAAATTTACAAGGTAAGTTTAATGAACCAGCCATGACTCTTTCTCTAATGAAAATTTTATTATTATTATTTTAGAAACTTGACCTCATTTGAAACATGTCTGTCAGATTTTTTTTAGGATTTTCAGTCCATTTTTTATAATAAGCAAAAACAATATATATATATATATATATATATATATATATATATATATATATATATATATATATATATATATATATATATATATATATATATATGGCTCCCTTGTTCTTCTAGAAAGAAGTAAAATTACCAAGTGAGGTCAGGTTCAGGAGGACAGGCCTTGAATCCACTGGCTACGTGTCCCCAGTACCATGCATGTTGGTTATATTCTGAGTGTGGAATATGACCTTTCATACTATTGGGTCATGTATCCATATTTTGAAGAGGTTGCTTAGATAGAGGAGCATTTTCTGTCTCTGTCTAGTAACACCTAATCTCAAATAGGCTCAAACTAAGAGATTAACTAAGATGTCAGGACTTAAATGTGGAACTGGCTATGACTTCCTGATTGTGACCTACTTTGTAAAAACAAATCAAATAAAAATAAATGTACATTTTATCCACAAGTCCATTAGCAGCATTTAATGCTTCTGTTTTATGTCCCAGAATTTCTTCATGAAATGGGTATATTTAATGGGTTGGTTTATTCCTAGAAGCAAAAAAAAAAAAATCCCTAACTTTGGACTGGGACTTTTTTATTTTAACTGTTCCATTTTTATCATTTTTAAACAAGAGCTTGGCTGATTTTAATGACCTCTTTTTTCTTCTCTCATTTTTATCCTGAAAGCTATTTCGTATAGAGTGAGGAATGTCGAATTTGATGCTGTCAAATCATGACAGTTTAGTAGAAACCTTTTTTCGCAATATTAGTTGTAAAGGCTTTTCTGTTTAGGAGAAATGTGTTTTCAGAATGACTCCAAAAATTTTTGTTTTATCACCACTTTTGCTGAAGTCTAGGCGTTCTGGATATTCATGCAGACTGATTTTGTGTGTGTGTGCATTTTGTTTGCTATAAAATATTATTTTCTCAACCATGCTATGGAGTATTTTCGTTTTAAACTCTAGACCAATTTCAATAAGAAGACATTATAGAAATATACATTACATAAAAACAGAATATTGCCTTGAAGACACTGAATAATTAAAAGATATTCTTTCTTAGAGCCATCAACTTTGAGCTTAAAGTGTTTTTCTAAGCGTGGAACATGTTCAAAGCAGAACTTTTCTAAAGAAAGAGCATGTGATTCTGAAATATCCTAACAAGCGGACTTTTTTTTTTGCTGTGTCGGAGTTCTTTTGTCATTGCTCCACAGAGATCTCTGTAAATGAATTAGTATGAACACCTCTATCCTACAAAGGCCTCCTCTGAATCTTAATGTTAGTACATGCCTGTGTGCGAGTCAAAGATGATGGAAAGGTCAGAGAAGGACTTTCTACAGGTCTAAGTGCCCCCTGCCTCACTGAAGTCTTAGGAGAGAGATTTGGAACAATAGGAATGCCGCTGTGTTCCCAGGGCACTGGGCCAGACTCTGGCATCTGGACAGCTATGGATTCGAAAGCCAGCCAAAATGTTGACGCTGGAAAATTCACTCCACTTTTCTTCATAACTCAGTTCCTCCACCTGGAAATTAGAGTGATAATGATACCTTTGTCATAACAGCTTTCCTGGTATGTGGTGGTGTGTGTATGCAGAAAGTGTAGGGAGTGTTTTTGTAGAGACAACAGTGAGTGCCCCAGAGGACAGGTGCTCTTGACTCCTTGCTTGCCCAGGCCTCATGACTGTCCCTTACCACAGATGTCCTTCACTTAAGATGGCTTTCTGAGAGATTGGGGGTAATACATATCAATGAAATATCTAATTATTCCTGTGAGGCCTAGCATGCTTTATCTGCTTTTGAAGTTTCTGAAATTGTTTTATTATTTGAAAGATTGCCAAGGATTGTGGATATGGCTTAGCAGTTAAAGGCGCTTGCTTAAAGCCTGACAGCCTGGATTTAATTCCCCAGTACCCACTTTCAGCCAGATGTACAAGGTAGCTTATGCATCTAGAGTTTGTTTGTAGGAGGCCCTGGTGTGCCATACCCTCTCTCTCTCTCTCTCTCTCTCTCTCTCTCTCTCTCTCTCTCTCTCTCTCTTTCTCTCTCTCTTTCTCTAATGAATAAATAAATATTTTTTTAAAAAGAAAGACAACAAAATGCACAAATGAAACTCCAAGGCAATGAAAGAAATTGGATGCTAAAGACACTTCCATGTTTTGAGAGTGAATCCAAGAAAAGCATTTTTGTTTATTCCTCTGGAATAAGGCAAGACCCCACATAGACCACACTCTCCCTGGATTCTATTCTAGAACTTTCTGTGCTAAAAGAATAGCCTGAATTAAATGGAGAAAGGCTTGTTTTCCTTAATGATCAGGAGCTTTCACATTTCCTTCCTTCTCACTATTGACCTCCATTTTCACACCAACTCCCAAGTCCCCCATATGTCCATGCGAAACTGTGAATATTTTTAACCTCGTAGATAGTTACATTTAGACATTAAGTGAAGAAGGGGGTTAGCAGACAGGAGGAGGGCAGATGTATTTGTTTTTGAGACTGCTGTTTCCAGGTCACAGTAAAAGAAACTATCAAAAAGTTTGCCTGTCTACATGGTGTGATTATACCACAGAGTTTTAAGGTCATGATCATGGTCTTCTTCACATAACTCATGCCTGCCTGATGAAATTCCTGCTTATTCAAGTTTCAGAAACTACATTTGATGGGTGTACTGATTTCTTGAGAAGAGAGAGTTAGAAAACTATGTCTATCCCATTTCTTTCTTTTTCTTTTCATTTCCATAATAGTTTGGGCAATAATTTAACTTAGTGTTGATTAACAACTTATTAAAATATGTTTGTTGTACATACTCGTGTGGTCCATTTTACACCCTTTTCTCCCAAATCATCAGTCCGTCTGTCTATCTATCTATCTATCTATCTATCTATCTATCTATCTATCTATCTATCTATCATCTATCTATCATCTGTCATCATCTATCTAACTATTCAGAGGCAGGGTACTCTGTAGCCCAGACTGGCCTTAAACTCAAGGTGCGCTTGTCTTATTCTTTCAAGTGCTGAGATAACAGGTGTGTTTCTGTACCTAATCTATACTTCTAAATTCTTAAGAAATAATTTCCCTATGAATACTTCTTTTCACTCTATTTGACCCTACTTTACATCTCCCTCAATAGTCTTTTCTTTTTCATTTTTAAAAAAAAAAAATATATATATATATATATATATATATATATATTATATATTATTTAATATATATATACATTGTCCATAATGAGTTACATTATTTAGTGGGCAAACAATGAGTTGTTATCCCCAATTCTCCAATGCTCCCCCTCCCCCTTCCCCAACCAGCTGGATATCCTCCTCTGTGGGTCATCTGGATCAGTCCTTGTGACAGGGGACCATGGATAGCCTAGTATTCAGCCAGGTTCTCCTGGCCCTAGTATGTTGTCACTGAGGGGTGCCATGCCTCTGGATAGTCTCCCCCACCACGGCTCTCACAATCTTTCCGCCCTCTCTTCCACTCAGTTCCCTGAGTCGTGGTGGGTGAGTATTAAGGCTGCTTTAGTGTTGTGAGCTTAGGGGTTTTTGTGTCGAGAATCATTGGTTTCTGTCTCGCTGGCTTATCCTTTGTTGATTGAATGGCTGTGGCTGTGGTCCCTTATTCGTCCCATCATTCTCTGCAGGATTCCATATGCATCCTCCACAATATGACTGGTGGATTATCTCTTGCCAGGGTCTCAGCTATCTGAGATCAGTATAGATTAACAAATACACACAATTCTGGATTACCTAGATTCTATTTTTAGTAGCTTCCCCGTCAATCGCTCCCAGAATGCATCTTTTCCTGTGAGCCCAAGAGTACGGGATCCGGTGCCTATCGCCCTGAATCCCAAGTTCCAGTCAAGGGCTCCCCCTCACTAAGTGGAATATTTGGCCGAATTTAAAAGCTGTTGATTGTCTCCCCCAGGCCCAGGTTTCTCCATTGCACTAGTGCTTCTTTCTTGGTTCACTGTTCTCTCCCAGTCGGAGGTATGGTCAGCCTACTCATGGCTGCAGACTGTGTTTCATGCCAGTGGTCTCTGTTTACTCCAGCTGTCATTGATCAGCTTTCCCTGGCAGCCTACGCAGTACTTTCTGGAACTGTACTAACTGGCATCTGGGGGCTGGTTACCATTCCGGACCTCGAAGGGTCTCTCGATGCTGATTGATGGCATTCTGTGGTTTCTTTAGCAACAGGGTTTTGCCTTAGGCCTGGGGAGGGCGTTCAAGAGCTTTGACAGAATTCTGTCTAGTTTTTGGAACCCCATGGGTCACTTTGGTCAACAGCTCAGTGAGGGAAGGAACCGGTGGCTGGGACCAGGGGTTGTCAGACTGATCAATTATTCACAGGCTTAGATTCTCTCCCCTACAACTCATGGCCCCTCTTGCCAGTTAATGCCCACTACTTGCACAATAGGTTATAGTATGCTCATGAGGATTTTATGTTTTTGAACCTAATTTGGTTTAGCCTCATGCTTAAGCCATTCCCCTTCCCCCATCCCTTACCCCTCATTCATAACCTCTCAGTTCTTTCTACTAGTCTGCGTAGAATTTATGGTTATCCTGGTTAAGGACCACATATGAAAATATGCAGCGTTCAATTCTCTGTTCTATTGAGAGTTCACTTAGTAAGATCTGCTCAAAGTCAGACCATTTTTTTCTAAATTTCGATAATTCATTTTTCCTTTCAGCTGAGTAAAATTCCATCATGTAAATATACCAAAGTTTTGCTGTCCATTCCTCCATGGATGGGCATTTGGGTTGATTCCAATTCTTGGCTATTATGAATTGAGCTGCTATAAATATCGTTGTACAAATGTTTCTGTGACGAGATGTGACATCTTGTGGATAGATGCCTAGTAAAAGGTTGGCTGGGTCCATTGGTAGTTCTATGTCCATTCTGTTGAGGAGTCTCCACACTGCTTTCCATAGTGGTTGAACAAGTTTGCAATCCCACCAGCAGTGAATGAGGGTTCCTTTTTCCCCACATCCTCGCCAGCAACAATTGTTGTTGGTTTTCTTTATGATTGCCATTCTGACTAGGGAAAGGTGGTATCTCATTGTGGTTTTGATTTGCGTTTCCCTGATGCTTAAGGATGCTGAGCACTTTCTCAGGTTAGGAAAGGCCATTTGTGTTTCCTCCTCTGTGAATTCTCTGTTGAGATCAGTGCCCTATTTTGTGAGGGGACAGTTTGCTTTTTTGTTATTAATTTTTTTGAGTATGCTGTAGGTTCTGGAAATTAGGCCTCTGTCTCTGTTGTAGCTGGCGAAAATCATCTCCCAATTTGAAGGGGGTCTATTGACTTTGAGAACGGTGTTTTTGTCTGTTCAGAAGCTTTTGAGCCTGATCAGGTCCCATTGGTTAAGTGACTGTTGCACTTCCTGGGCTACCGGAGATTTCCTCAGGAAGTTGTTCCCTACTCCTGTCTCATGTAGGGTTCCTCCTACTTTTTCTTCCAGGGTGTTCAGGGTTACAGGCTTGATATTGAGGTCTTTGATCCATTTGGAGTTGATCTGTGTGCATGGTGAAAGGAGTGGGTCTATTTTCATTTTTTTTACACATGTTTATCCAATTTGTCCAGCACAATTTGTTGAAGATGCTATCTTTAGCCCAGCATACATTGTTGGCACCCTTGTCGAAGACTATGTTACGGAAGTAACTTGTATTAAAGGCTGGGTCTTCAATTCTATTCCACTGGTCAGACTGCCTATTTTTCTGCCAATACCATGCTATTTTAGTTACTATGGCTTTGTAGTATGTTTTAAAGTCAGATATGGTGAGACCTCCTACGTAATTTTTTTTGTTCAGAATAGTTTTATCTATTTGAGGTCTCTTACCCTTCTAAATAAATTTTGAGATTATTTTTTCTATATCTGTGAAAAAGGAGGTTGGGATTTTTATTGGCATTGCATTGAATCTGTAGATTGCTTTTGGCAGGATTGCCATTTTTACTATATTGATTCTCCCTAACCATGAGCATGGAATGTCTTTCCTTCTTGTCACATCCTCCTCTATTTCCCTCTTGAGTGTTTCAATATTTTCCTTATATAAGTCTTTCACTACCTTGGTTAGTGATATTCCAAGGTATTTAATTTTGTTTGAGGTTATAGAGAACGGGACAGTTTCTCTGATGTCTTTTTCTGAATGTTTTCTGTATATAGAAAGGCTACTGATTTTTATGTGTTAATTTTGTATCCTGCCACTCTGCTGAAGGCATTGATCATCTTAAGGAGTTTACTAATACTGTTCTTTGGGTCTGATATATATAAGATCATGTCATGTGCAAAGAGGGATAGTTTGACTTCTTCCTTTCTGATTTGTATCCCTTTTATGCTATTCTGTCTTATTGCTTGGGCTAGAACTTTAAGCACTATGTTAAAGAGCAGTGGTAAGAGTGGACACCCCTGTCTTGTTCCTGAGTTAAGCGGGAACTCCTTGAGTCATTCCCCATTGAGGATGATTTGTGATTTAGGAGATCTGTATATTGATTTAATCATGTTGAGGTATAGGCCATCTATGCCTATTCTTTCCAGGGTTTTGAACATGAAGTGGTATTGAATTTTGTCAAAAGCCTTCTCAATATCAATTGAGATGACCATGTGGTTTTTGTGATTGAGTTTGTTAATGTGGTGAATTCTATTTATCGACTTTAACATGTTGAACCATCCGTGCATCCCTGGGATGAAGCCGACTTGGTCAGGATGAATTATAGACTTGATGTGGGTTTGCATTCGATTTGTTAGGACTTTGTTTAGGATTTTTGCATCCAAGTTCATCTGGGTTAATGGGTTGTAGTTTTCTTTTCTTCACTGGTTTGGGAATTAGGGCGATGGTAGCTTCGTAGAAGGAGTTTGGGAGCATACTCTCTTTTTTTATGCCCCTGAAAAGTTTCAGAAAGAGAGGTTTCAGTTCTATGATGAAGGTTTGGTAGAATTCGGCTGAGAAATCCTCTGGACCTGGGCTTTTCCATTTCAGGAGGTTCTTGATTACCGATTCAATCTCTGTGATTGTTATCAGATTGTTTAGGATCTTAACCTGCTCTGGTCTGAGCTTTGGTAGTTGGTAGGTGTCCAGGAATTTATCTATTTCTTCCAAGTTCTCTAATTTTGTGGAGTATAGGTTTTGGAAGTATGACCTGATGGTGCTTCCAATCTCTTTGGGATCTGTTGTGATCTCTCCCTTGTCATTTTTTATTTTGTTAATTTGGGCCTTCTCTGTTTTTCATTTGATTAAATTGGCCAGGGGTTTGTCAATCTTATTGATTTTTTCCAAAGAACCAACTCTTTGATTTGTCTATTTTTTTAAATTGTTTTCTTTGTTTCCAAGTCATTAATCTCAGCCCTGATCTTAATTATTTCCTTGCATCTCAAGCTCCTAGGGTTGGATTTTTCCCTCTGTTCTAATGACCTTAGGTGGGAGGATAGGTGATTGATTTGAGGCCTCTCTGTCTTCATTATGAAGGCATTTAGTACAATGAATTTCCCCCTGAGGACTGCCTTCATTGTGTCCCATAAATTCTGTAAGGTTGTGTCCTCATTGTCATTTGTTTCTAGGAAATTCCAGATTTACTGTCTGATTTCTTGTTTGACCCAGTCATTGTTCAGGAGTGAGTTGTTCAGTTGCTGTTCTATTGACATTTTTGGATCCTCTTCCATTGTTAATTTCTAGCTTTAATGCATTGTGGTCCGATATGATGCAAGGGATTGCATTGATCTTTCTGAATTTGTTGAGGGATGATTTATGGCCCAGTATGTGGTCAGTTTTGGAAAAGGTTCCATACGGTGCTGAGAAGAATGTGTAATCTGTGTCCTTGGGATGGAATGTTCTGTAAATGTCCGTTATCCCTAGTTTGTCTATGGTGCTATTTAGCAACTTTATTTCCCTGCTTGTCTTTGTTTGGACGATCTGTCTAGCAATACAGTGGAGTGTTAAAGTCTCCTACTATGATGGTGTTGGCATCTATATCTGCTTTGCTTTTGAGTAATTTATGCTTAATGAACTGAGGGACCCTTGCATTTGGTGCATACATATTTACAATAGTGATGTCTTCCTGTTGTATCATTACCTTGATGAGTAGGAAGTGGCCATCACCGTCCTTTTT